>CM036757.1:62827258-63092258 GCA_020796225.1 Arion vulgaris | reverse complement strand
TCAACAATAATTTTCGTTGCATGTAGACAAAATATCAGACAAGGACACGCAATATTGTCAAGAACTTCTGTCAGATATTCTTGATCAAGATATTCTTATTGTTGATGATTCAAAGACTTAGTCTATTAACTGATCAATCGGTAGGGTCAAATATGTTTCTTGTTTTGAAGAATATAAAACCCATCACCTGCACACGCGTGGCGACAGCATCAGGCACGTGGTCTTAAGTCTTACTCTCGAAAATCATAACAATGCGCTGTAATAACAGAGTTTTATACATTTCTCTTGTACCAAATGAGGAGCATCTGGTCGAATGGACTAGAACGCGGCTCCAATGCGGAGACGTGGTTCAATCCATAGTAAGGCCAATGCATTTTTTGCTGTGGCATAAAAGAAAAATAATTACATGAACAACTTCGCGACGACTGCACTAGCCATGCGGTCATTAAATTTCTCAGGATCTCGTCCCATCTGCCCTACACTGCCATAAAAAAGCGGTACCACAGGCAGTAACCACAGTTTTATTTTTCTCTAGTACCAAACTGAGGTTTGCTTGAACTGAGAGCGATGTGATACCATGCATGTTCACTCTAGCTGGGATTCTAACAGAGAGTATCAGTTTAGATATAATGTACATTAACAACTGTGCCAGTCCGACACTCAAGAACTATATATAACAACATGTATCTCGAAATAGTATGGTAATATGTTGCGTAGATCGACAACATCTAGTTGCGTGCTGATGGAAATTTCATCTGTTACTGTAGGTCTGAACAATCGTGAACAGAACAGCGCTGTTCAGATTCAAACCTGCGACTTTGGGAACATAGAAGAACTACTTAACCACTTAACCAGAGAGACTTCCGTAAAACACCACGGTGTTTAACTCAACTCCAGGTATTAACATTTTAAAAAAAAACTTGTTGTGTTTGGGGATTTACCTCTAAAAAGGCTTTTATTCTGTGAGGTCGTAGGCGGTTATATATTCTGAACAAACACTGGCATGAATATGCCCCGTAGCATACAGAGAACGAGGAGAGACTGGCGAATAGATTAGAGCGCGGCTTCCAAGCAGGAGACACATGTTCAATCCATGATATGACCAAGTATTGTTTTCTTGTCCAAGAAAAATTCCAACCTGAACAGTTTGGCAGTGACTGTACTAGCCGTGACGCCATTAAACTCCTCAAACTCTCCTTCCCACTTCTTGTCCTACATCACACAAAAAAACGTTACTATTTGCAGTAACAACAGTTTTAAAAAAAAAAAGAACGTCGAATGTTGCATGCGTGTTTATGTATATTACTGAACCCAAGTATACAGGAGGTAGAAATGACATTTCCTTTTCTCACTTGTGGAGCATCATTGTTTGCAGTGGCGGCTGGTGATCATTTTTGCTGGTAGGTCCAAACAAATATTTTTTGGAAAAATAGTGGATTTGGGTTGTTATTTTTTAATTTATAAAGTAATAAATGCACGTTACACATTATTTTTGGTGCCGCACGGCCCCACTGGCCCTTAATGACGAGCCACTTTTGATTGCTTCCTGAACTGAATACTCACACTTACTTTATCTATTCAAAAAATCAAGGTTCTATGCGTTACGCTTCTACAGTCTATAAACAGATAATAATTCACGGAAATAACGGAGCTGTCATGTTGAATTCCAAAAGCTTTAATATTTAAAACGTATTATAATGTTGAAGAGCACGTATTAAGGCTGTAGTGTTATTAAGATAGTTTAGTTTAGTTTATTTATCGTACCATTATCACTGCACATCAAACCAATTAGTACATAAGTGCTCCGATCTCCTCCTCAATATGCCTCTCAGCGTTTGGTAACTAACGATCCACATTTCTTTGTTAGTTTACTAATTTTATTTTGCTACCAGTATAGTGTTCTTGTCTAGTTACATCACATTGAACGTATTATTAAGATGTTGATGATAAGTCGGTCATCAAGTAGGATGGGATGTTGCGAGTAGCACCACTTTTAATTGAACGTCCGCGAGCAGACATTGATCAATGCTACAAGAAATAATACGTGTATTTAGTGTATAAAGTGCATTACCGATCTACGGGAAGATTGCAGTAAATCTATGTAGCAATGGCGAAATAAGTAAAAACCAATGTACTGTAGTTTTATAAAATAGAAAAACAATAACAATACTCAGCAACATTTCGACCAAAAAGTCTTTATCAAGCAAAGGATACAGTAGAAGTTAAGAAATTCACTTCTTACACGGCTCAATACATATAGCAAAAGTAAAGTAAAGGGAAACCCCTTTCATACTTCGTGGTATATAGGTCAATACAGTGTATTTTTCATTTACCGTCGGCACACGATGGGTGTTGTGGTCAGCATCACGCCGGCCGCCTTTACTTTCCCAGAGCATGTCTGGTACCCAGTTGAAGCTGGGTCGACCTGAGAGCCGTCGCGGTCGGGAGCTGAACCCAGACCACCAGCCTTGCGAAGCGAGTTCACTAACAACTACGCTACAGCGGCTCTCATCAATACATATAGAATCAGAGAATCAATTCATAGCAGCCCTTAAAATCAGGTGATAATGTTAGTGCCGTTAGGAATCTATTGGCTGATTCTATATATAATGTGTCTCTGTAAGAAGTGAATTTCTTCACTTCTATTGTATACTTTGCTTGATAAAGGCCTTTTGTCGAAACGTTGCTGGGTATTGTTATTGTTGTTGTATTTTGTAAAACTGCAGTACTCTGTTTTTACGTGTTTCGTCATTGTATAAAGTGTATAACTTTAGAGTTACAGGAACCATCAGCATTCACACGTCCTACATTTGTTGAATGAAGCTAATCAACTATATGTTTTCCTGGAGTGTAGTACATTTGCCTTTGTTATCAAATACCCAACTAACTAGTAACTGTCAATCTATATGCACTTAACAAGATATAATCTTTGATCACTAATGAAGTGGACATTTCTTAATCTTAATCAACAAAATAATATATTTAAAAAACTACATTAGGTCAACCTGATCTATGATCATTATGTTCTGAAAATTATATTATCGTGGAATTAAACACAAATCGATTCATGAAAATATTGCTTGTGCTGAAGGTGTTGTTCCAATAAAAACCACAATAACAATTTCCTGTTATTTTCTGTTCCCTTGTTTTGGAACAAAATAATGGATGTTTGTTTTCTTTCTGTCATTATTATGATGATTATATTACGTCTATTATTGTGTGGTGTTGGAGATAACGTGTAGGTTAGTTATTCATGTAGAGATATACTTCTTTGAACGCTGCATATCGATTACTTGTTAAACCACTCTTTGTGATTGGTATGCGATCTGAGCCTAAGAGCGGTTGTACATTGTGCTAGTAATGCGCCTACAAGTAGGCCAGCACATCCGATTTCTACGACGCTTTTTATTTACTAGAGTAGCTTCCCTAGGTCCCTACCTCAGTCGCCTCTTGCGAGATGCTTTGTATATTGCAGTGTTACTATTCTTTGCTCTCACTTTGGGCTCCGGCAATACATGAGTGATGTAGAGATATTCATGTAGCAATATTCATATAGCGATATTCATGGAGTGATATTCACGTAACGATATTTACGCAGCGATATTCATATAGCGATATTGATGTAACGATATTCATGTAGCGATATTCATGTAATGATATTCATGTAATGATATTCATGTAGCGATATTCATGTAGCGATATTCATGTAGCGATATTCATATAGCGATATTCAACTAACGATATTCTTATAGTCCTTATCTAAGATAAACTCCGCCGTTACCATTTCGAACTCAGTGAAAATGGAAGAAACTATAAGCATGAAGACATCAACCTCGCCAAAAGTAATTCAAACAGCAACATAAACTTGCACGAAAGGACTTTGTACTGGTAAATAGATCAGTCCGGTGGTTTACCTAGTACGTTAATTGATTGATTGGGTCATGATTATTGTACATTGGTGAGTAACCATATGTGCTCCGATCTCTTTCTTACACAGGTAGGTCTAAGCGACAGTGCCCATATTCTGTAGCACCGGCGAGGGTCCCCGACCTAGCGCTTTAATAACAGTTGCTGATGAAATCCCCATTTAGGAAATCAGCAACCCGACTCCTACATTACATGCCTACAAAAGATACACTCAAATTGAATTCTAGAATGTTAGAACAATGAAACCGTTACAAAGTTAGCGCGGGTTGCTGAGGAAATAAAAAAATATGTTCTGAACATATCTGGATTAATCGAAGTGAGATGGTCTGGAACATATACCAAAGAGGACTAGCATGCAGACTAATGTTCATTTACTCAAGGAAAAGGGATGGAAAGGAAATGGAAAGTGGGGCATAATAATGTCAGCTAGAGTAGCAAAAAATACATTATACATTGAAAACATTTTATCAAGTGGCATAATTAGAACTCGCTTTATTTATAATGTGGCGTCTATGGCCTAGGGGATAGTGGCTCGGTCTATTAACCCCGACTTTGTGAGTCTGAATCACGCTGTGGACAGTTTGGTTGGAAATTGTTTCGGGTGGATTTTTACAAAAGGACGATGGTATCACCTGTTCAGAAAACAATGGCAAACTACTGAACGTAATAATGCCTAGAAAATCTCAAACAGCGTTAAAAAGCTGGGGTTGATTCGCAAAGTCATGTAAAGGATACGCAATTAACATTTTTCTTATTTCCAAGCATACTAAGAAGACAATAGTGCTGTGTAATGCACCATCTAATGATGTTATCCAAGAAGGGTCAATTCAGCTATGATTGGAAATATTAAATGCACTACAATAAGTCAAGCAATTAACTGGAACTTTCATTTTAAAGTGTGGCCAAATGAAGAATAAAAATGGCTCAGTGCACACATTAATAACAAAACAAAAGTAAAGATGGACAGAATTATGTCAGTTATTAGTTGTAAGCATACTATTATTATAGCACTCTGGGAATGTCCCTAGGTGCTCCGATCTCCGCCTCAACAAATCTAGTAGCGCTCAGTGGCCCAACACGCCAGTTCGATGTTGATTAATAAATTGTTTTGCATATTTGGTATGTCGTTCTTTAAGGGATGTACCAATATCGACACCCATTTCTCTCAATTTGGTTAGCGACTGGGATTCACAACCGTAAAACTCCTCTTTCAGAATGACTCTCTCGGTGCGTTAAGAGTGCCATTTCGGTCCATTGCAGCTCCCTCTGATATAGTTGCCAAATCAGCCAATATATCAGCTCCTTTATTAGCACTGGCTGCTGCGTGCCCAGGGACAAAAGTGAAGGTGATTTATCTGATCCCTGTCTGTACCAGTGCCTCAACCCAGTTGCGTCTCACCATTCCTGTTTCAACTTTACGAATCATATTCACGGAAACACTAAGTATGAAAACACGATAGTAGTTATGAGCATAATTTCAAAAATTTCTAAATATACCTGACACATCAGAACTATTGAACATTGATGACAGGGCAAGGAACAATACTCTGTCAATTAACGAAGAATTCATAAATGCCACTGAAATAAAAAAAAAACACAACATGTTCTCTGACAACATGTGCCATAAGATGGAAAGATATTACAACGTTACTACAACAATGCTCAAAGTAACAGTTAAGATATCAATTAGTCGGATGTAAGATCTAATTTATAAAATGCGAGAGGAGGAAAGAGTACCAGAACAATAGAAGAAGTAAACAATTCTCACGATTTCCGAAACATGATCTCAAGGATTGTAATTGGTGATGAGTCACTCTGTTATTTGAAATTACCAAGGCATTTTGCAAAACCAATTTGAATAGAATCAAAAGGGCAATGGATACAATCAGAAGAAGAACAATCTGGTTTAAGACTTGAAAACAGAACTGCTTTGATCACTTAATAATACTAAGACTTATTTTGGAGAAACATGAAGAAGTTAAAACTTGTATTCATATTGTAATTAATTTTTTTAAATGCTTTTAATAGCCTACACGTAATCTCTAAGTGAAATATTATGAGATGTTTGCAATATAAACAAAAATAGTAAACATGTTCAGTTGCTTGTATGATGGTGAACAGTGTCATTCTAAACATGTCAATGCATTGGTTTGTGGTTCAAACAAGAAGATAAGTTACATTTATCTTGGCATGTTCAAGGACATCGTGACTTATCATAAAAGTGCAAGGAGATTGTCATGTTAGGTAACAAGCAGTCAAATTAGATTAGATTGCAGAATATTGTTTATTAATTAAAAACAACCAAATGTTGTTTAGAAAATAAACATAATCTATAACCTCAAAAATTGGATTATGTATTAGCTACTTCAGACAAAATATAATGAAAACATATATAACAAGTAGTGCAGATATTACGTAGGAATTCAAAATACTAAAGCTAACAGAGTAATATACCGATTTGGGTAGCAATTCTTAGTCCATGAATGAAACAAAAAAGCAATTATTCTATAAAATGACCAAACAACATCAGCTTTAAAATCAGGATAGAACTTTATTGAAAAATTTAGTTTCCGTTTGGGATATCTTCCTTGCACTTCGGATATGTACATAGGTGCTCCAATCTCCTTTGTAATATATCCAACAGAGTCCAGCAACTAACCGTACTATTTCCATGTTCATTGAGGAGTTTATTTATATACCTGTTGTGCTGTTCTTTTTTTGGCTGTTCCAATCTTCAATACAAGCTACTGCAATCTAGCAGTTGAGATGAAAGTCCTCTATGCAGCCACATTTTATGAGGGCGTGCAGAATGTAAGCTCTATTCACTGTCTGACCCCTCGATATAGTACAGAGCCAAGCTGTCTCATTACCTAGTGACAGAGCGGCAAGCCTGTCTCATTACCATAGTGACAGAGCCGGCAAGCCTGTCTCATTACCATAGTGACAGAGCCGGCAAGCCTGTCTCATTACCATAGTGACAGAGTCGGCAAGCCTGTCTCATTACCATAGTGACAGAGCCGGCAAGCATGTCTCATTACCATAGTGACAGAGCCGGCAAGCCTGTCTCATTACCATCGACACCCATGTGTCTGGAACGAAGGTGAATGTAATTCTGCGATCTGTTGACGCTTGTAGTGATTTAGTCAATTGCCTGCGCACCGAACCAACGTACACTTTCCGAATCATTCTCAATGAATCACGCAGAATGCATGAATGCGTATAGTTGTGTGACGTCAGCAAGAGTAGTGCCTGAGTCACTATCAGAACTTCATGGAAACATTGCATACAAGCCTTATATAACGTTTACCGATAGAAGAGGAATGCAATAGGTAATATACACAAGCATAGATATATATATATATAGTGTATATACATTAACCTACTCATCTAATGCTAACATCCTACATCTGAACCATACTTGACCAATCACAAAGCACAATAAACAAATGGAAATTGAATGTATCCGAGTGTTGTGACATAATTTCTATAAATAGATCAGTGGCGGATCGTGATCATTTTTCTTGGTGGGGCAAGAAAAAATATTCTGAAAAATCATGGTTTTGGGTTGTTATATTTTAATTTATAAAATAATAAATACACATTATACATTATTTTTGGTGGGCCCGACCCCACTGGCCCTTAATGACGAGCCGCCACTGAAATAGATAATACGCCAATGAATGAATGTGATATAGCGTACATTGAAGAAAAATAGGACACAGCCGTGACAGCTAGGCAGAGTCAGGGAAATCAAGGATAACTTGAGAGATGCCATATTTCCCCATCATAATCAAAATATAATTAATCGTACATCTTAGCAGTTAGAAGAAATAACAAAACGACTCCACATCTATCCTATGTCTAGTGGACAATACTCTACAGACGTGGTCGACGACCCAGCCTGGTAGATCTTTATACTTCAACAAAGAATATAACAAAAATAACTTGCAGAATATTTTAGCGCATCCTTTCAACCACATTTAATAGGAATGCACTGAATTATCTAATAAAATTTGTCTGTGTTTCCAGTGTAAGTCTCCCAGATTACACAATTTCTCAGTATTTGTGAACGCGATCAACCGAATAATGTCTTTAGAATAATGTCAGTAATTTATAGTTTCAAGCATATTTTCATTCCTTGTATAATCTGTGTGTATGTGTGTGGGTGTACTGAATGACATTTATCTGCTGTCATCATACTGGAACAATTAATCAAGCATACATGAAGCTTGTCTGATAGAGCAATCACGAAAACATGTTTAAATATTGTTGAAACATTCAGCTCACAAATAGGGATGTCATTTTAGTTTTCCTGTTATCCTTGATTTCTAGGTAATAGACAATATGGGCAATAATGGAATAAATGAAATATCCGTTGAAATTTAGATATATTTTAAGTGTCCATTACAATAAATATAGATTATACATGTAATATCTTAGAGGGAGTAAACAACATTGACAAAGAATGGCAATTTTTCAAAACAAATATCCATCATTTAGTGAAAGATAATTACGGACTTGAAAAGTTTAAAAAAAAGCACAGACAACACGCAACTTAGTGGAATAAAGAAGTTAAAAAGTATATCCAAGAAAATAAAACCAAATTCTTTTCACAAGTGGCAAAAGTCAAAATTAGATGAAGAATACATACATAACAGAAAGAAGGAAATATAAAAATAAAGTAAAATCATCTAGATAAATCTTGAAAGAGACATTTAGCGAATTTGAAGAACAAGGAAGACAAAAGGCAAGAGAATAGAGGAACAATTCAATCAGTCACCATATGAAAATGTTGCCTTTTGTCTTAAGACTCAGTTGAAAGTGTTTACTGTGCACCTAGAGTTTGCATTGTCTCTTTGTCTTTCAGCATATAAAGCTTTACAAGGATCTCACCTTGCGCAATTGCTTTCACACAATCTGTCATTAGCTAGTTTTACCTCAGGACTATAGAGACGTTCTTCATTGAGGCCTTGCAGACATTCTTTATATCTGTGCAGTGGTCTGCCCTGAGCCTCTTCCTCCGGAAAGTCCACAGAGCAACATTTGTTTGGTAATGCGACTAGTTTTAACATTCTTCTCACATCGACAACATCTTAGTCGTCACTGCTGAGCATGCCCATGAGTGAAGGTAGGTTTGAAAGTTGCAAGTACTTCAGATGTTAGTTAAATCTGTCTTACCATCTGATGTTCCAATAATCTTGGACATCTACTGTTCTCTCCTTGTGTCTAGCTGCATTATAAATAAAGTCTGAAATTACTTATAAAGCAAAGATATTAAAACAGATGACAGAATATTTAATGAACAGTTAAACTGCGAAACACAAGAACAAGAAAATTCCAAAAAATAAAAATACGAGGAATTGAAACTTGAATCTGTATAGACACTACCTAAACAAAGCCAAAGAAAATGAAGTAGGATAGATAGTATTACAACATAAATGTTATTGAGTAAGACAATAACAATTAACTAGCTGACCAGAATTTGTAACATAGCTTGGGAGACAGAAGTTCAGTCGACTGGCAGAGGCAATTATAGTCCTATTTGGAAGAACAAGAGACAAGAGATTGCGAAACATATGAAGACATTTCTTTGAGCTACAAGAAGATGTTTGATAAATATTGGCGGATCCAGACAAATTTAGAGCACTAATTAACAAAGCTATTGATTTAGGAAGGTAAGAGCTGACAGAGCAATATTTACACCAAGTCCGATCTGCAAACAAACTATTAAATACAATCAAAGTAAGAATCTTATATTTATGACTAGAGAAGGCATTCGATGTAAGAAAATACATTATAGAAGATCTTGACGAATCGACCTTCAGAACAACTATTAAGTAACATCAGGGCCTTATATCAAGATAGCCAGAGTAAGAACAAAAGAAGGAATGACCGAATGGTTCTCGATTACACCAGGTGAGAACGGATCCTCTCTACACTACTGACCACATTTAGAATAAAACAACTCAAGGCAAATTCGATAATGATAAATTAATGAACTGCTTTACGAATGATCACCGAATACACCAAAGAGCAATGCCTTCATTAACAAATTGCCATCTTGAACCAAAATTCTATAAATCATGACATAAAAATCAATCACTGAAACCGAAAAAAACAATGAACGTAGAAAGAAAACGTAATACCATCTGTATATTTTGCTTAAATAAAGGAATCTTTGTTGAAATGTCATTGTATCTTGTTGTTGTATCTTGCAAGACCTCCTTACTTCTTGTTTACGCATGTTGCCTTGCATGGACATTGGAAATATAATGATGACAGTAAAACTAAATAGGAAATATAACAATTCGATTCTTTTGCAATCGGGCGGAAGGAAATGTCTGAAGAAATATGATGACGACCAGTGCCATTACGAACATCATACAAATGGGAATTTAAAAATCGACATAAAAATGGAAAAATAAACAGCACATCTTCACGTGACAAAAGCAAGAATAAT
The DNA here is from genome assembly GCA_020796225.1 of Arion vulgaris. NCBI lineage: Eukaryota > Metazoa > Mollusca > Gastropoda > Stylommatophora > Arionidae > Arion > Arion vulgaris. The sequence continues at coordinate 63,081,871 of CM036757.1, read as the reverse complement.
GACTTCTGGAAAAATAGATGCCAACGGATATATGTATCAGAGAAGGCAAATTAAAGAAGGAATGGTTTTGAATATCTTGGATCATTGATAATACCCAATGGAGATTAGATCAAAGTGGTTTTAAAAATATAACATTTCGCTATACACATTTTAAGTAGCATAACCCTTTATGGAGTATAACAGACAGGAAAATAATAATCAGAGAAGCAGAAACATGAATATTTTCAGAGGTAACCTATGAGTACTAGACTTGGACATTTGGCAGATCAGCTGTAACAAATAACAAGTATGTGTTTTCACATATAAATGTTATAGCAGAGTTATCTACATTTCATGAACGAAGAAATGGAAAACAACATGTATCTTTAGCAGTTCCTGTTCTTCACAATTAAAGAAAACTAATAATACGAAAAACAAATTGAAGAGAATGAAGCATTGTTTACACACACACACACACAAACACAGAGAGAGAGAGACATTAGCTGTTGACAGTGATATTATTGAGGGAGTTGTTTCTGAAAACTGACTAAGAGGAGAATCTGAAAGATGGATGAAAAATGACGACAACAAGGGTTCAGCAAAATCCGAAGATCTGTTTTGAAATAAAAATCTTGGCATATCCTTTACAAGAGGTACCCATCAACTACAGTAAACGAGTCGTTGATTTTCTAGGCACCATTTATACGTTCAATAGTTTGCCAATGCTTTCCGAACGGTGAGGTCTATTTTGCCTTTAGTAAAATCCATGGAAACGAATTTGCTTCCAAACTGCATGCCGCGGAGTTTAAACCAGGTACGCTTGTGTTCGAGCTCACTACTGCTTAAGCTACAGACGCCCACGACTGTTAGATCTGTTTTTGGAGCAAAACTATTGTAACAATACTATGTGTTGTTTCTGAATATGCTCTAGCACTGGTGTTGTGCCTATCACGACTCTAATAGTCTCATATTTTATATCAAATTTCGTTGTTACTCTTACCACTATAATATCTACATAGTATTTTGTAGAGATAACTACTCTTATTTAAATAATTGTATTGTTACATTGTAATTATCAAACTTACAATCACAAAAATACATTATCATTTGACACGCCACATATAACCAAACATGGCTGAATATTGTCTCTGGTAAATGTAATCAATGTTTCTTTTAAAGTTTCTATCTTTGACTTAATGTGTGTTGTCATCAGACGCCATAAGGTGGTGTCTCCATCAAAGAATAACATGTCAATATGGATTAAGAGTGTTAAAAACATTAATTCTCAAAGTAAATAGTGTTGACATTTCTGAAGTACATTTCAACACTTTAGAGAAAGATGTTAATCAAACTCATCAGTATCACAGTAAACACTACTTATTTTTAGTTTTTCATCTTCACCCTTCGCCCCTAGGAGGGCATAGGTCTGCAATTAAGGCCTCCAAGCCCGCATATCATAGGCCATCTTTTCCAGATCGTTCAGCTCTCTCCACTTTTTCTTGCATTCCGTCTCTCTTTATGGAGTCATTCTTCTTCATTGGATGGCGAGCTATGAATTTTCTTGATTGTAGTTTCTGTAGTTATCTATTGTCATTTACGGAGCAGGGTAGCTAGTCCAACTAGCAACCTCCTTAATTAAGAGCCTCTTACGACATGCGTGAGAAACAACAGTGGTATTATTCTTTATACCCCTAATTTTGTCCCCATTAACCACTCTGGTGATATTTTAGTATCGTTTCAAATCATATCTTTAATGCATTACAATTTTATAATAATTGGTTTGTGTTATCGGTTATTGTTTACTGAATTGACGTAATAACACTCCAGGTAGATTTACAGGTGCTCAGTCTCGGTCAACAGAGGATGGAGGGTATACATATTGATGGTTCCTGTAGCTCGCTGGTTAAGAATACTTCTTTCTCTGCCTTTCTGGCATCCAGTTCTACTCGTACAACGGGTAACTCCAAACTACTTAAATCGCTGGTTCAACACCAGTGTTAGTGTCTTCATCTAACATAAGATCGATAGGAGACTGAAGAGCATCCCTATTATCCGTCCTAAACTCTCAAACAATTGATGCTGTCGATACCGCCTGCCCTCATTCTCACTGAGCGAAGACTCGCATGACCAGTACAATAGATCAAAGTAAACCTCTGGAGGCTGATAACCTCTATAAACTTCTTCTTCTTCAGGCGATCGCTGGTCATACGCTTAGTTTACTGAGGACCACAAACTGCGCATTCAGCTTCAGGACTGTCAGGTTCCCACAAGCTTAGTTTTTAAGTCGACAGGATTTTGCCACATGTTGATTATCAGCTCACACAGGAAAGGGCAGTCTTGGGATACATGCTCCGATGTTCTCTATAAACGACATCCACTCATTTGCTGTTTTCGACCATTCTAGAGAATATACTGAGAAGAAATAATAAAAGAAGTACAAAGTAGCAGATAGTTCAAGAAAGAAAGGACGCCATAGGAAAACGCTGAAACGAACTTTACTGAGAGGTGAGAAATACCTGATTTATTTCCATAAAGGGACTGACTAGGTTAGAACGGTATGTAAAAAGTGCTTGCAGTCAATATGTAAAGTATAACGGTACGAAAGGAACAACATTTAAAAAAATGTCACGTAGACGTAATAATTAATAATAATTCCTCTCGTACCGTTATACGTTACATAGGGCCTGCAAGTAATTTTCCATACCGCTCTATCCTGGGCAACTCGCTCAATCTCCTCCATGGAACTGAGATCGATATTTCTTTCCTCTCTCAGCAAAGTTCGTTTCAGGGTCTCTTTAGGTCAACCTCTCTTACTTGAACCTTTGCATCACACTTCAATGCCTGCTTTGATATTCGTTGATCATTTCTCCTCAAGGTGTGTCCAACATATCTCCATCTTCTCTTTCTTATAACAGTTGTCACTAGTGGTTGACCAGACTGTTTTCATCACTTCTCCTGAATTCGTTCCATTTTATATTCATTATTTTTCGCAGACATCTATTTTCAAATGCATTCAACTTGTTTTTTTTTAAATATCTTTAGTCATTTTTCAACTCTCGCTGGCATATGTTTGGATTGATACAACATTTGAATTGAAAATTCGTAATTTAGTTTTAATACTATATAATTTGTAGTAGACGTACATTGATTATAATAATGGAACAAATCTCATAGTTTAATTTTGTTGTAGTTGTTGCATACTCTGTTTACTTTTAACATGTTACTGTTTAAGCAATCTGAACTCTATGTTTCAATTTCCGCATGCAAGATGTGTACGTATGGTTTATGCGCGTGAGTGCGTGCGCACGAACATAAAACAATATTATTACTCAATATACAGAACATTTATATCCTTAATTCCAACCAATTTTCTTCTTACTGTGATATCTGCAAGCCAATTTCCGTTGCCAATTCTAAAACGAAACATTAAGTGAGTGCTTTTATTTATCTCCAGTAAGCAGCAGATCTATCCAGAAAGAATTCAAAATCAAAGAAAACTGGCTGATGCTACAAATAAGAAAAACACAATTGAGGTATTTTGGACATATAAAAAGACACAAAGGGATGGAGAAGACCATCATGGAAGGAGGCATATCGGCAAGGAGAAGAAGAAGAAGACCACGGAGAAGATCTATTCAAGATGTAACTGAAGGTTTGAATATGACAGTTGCTGATGTGGGACATTTAGCCTATGAGAGAGAGAAATTCTGAGGGACTGTTAAGGTGGCAATGTTCTGCTCAGGACAAGCTATTTGATGATCTTCTTCTCCTTCTTTGCGTTCGTTCTTTACGACCAATTTTAATCACTCTTTGTGATTTGTTTGATATTGGCCAAGAACGTGTATACGTTGCACATTGGTTTGGTATGCCCCTAAACGCATAGACTTCTACACGTTTAGGACATGCGCATCCGATTTCAGCCAAACCTCCTTAGACGTCTCTTACGACATGCATGGCAGGTAACAGTGGTTCTATTCTTTACACCCCAAATTTGGGCCCCGTTTTCACTCAGGCGATGATGAGTAACATTGTATCTGTGGTGAACCAATCCTGAAAATATGCATGCGAATACTGTACATCTTTTCATCTTCATGTCAATTGTCCTTCAGTGTGACAGTCCCTCAAGCATGTCCTAATTTTCTTGTGTTCTGGTTATAAAAATATTTTGTTGCTGAGTTCGACATATAATCTGTTTTCTCAAGCGAAAGAAATTGCAAAAACAAAACAAGTTGTAAACTTTACAGTTTTTGGTTAGACCATGGCATGTAGACCAACAGGCATACACAAAATAAAATAGAATTCCTTGGGAAGAATGCAAGTTTATCAATAAATAAAAGAATAAATAAATATATGAAATAGGCATACATGAACTGAGCAAGCACTAGCTCTTTCAAATATATGCTGGATTTTATTTGGTACTTTCAGAGACGTACGGGATTTCTAGTTTAAAAAAAGGATAATCATTGTATAGAATAGAGGCTCCCAAACTTTGCATTAACACGGATCCCCTTTACAAATATTTTTCTGCCTGGACACCAACAATTTCTTTTATATATGATAATCTTCCAGCGATGTAGTTATTATTACACCACACAAATAGTAAAGCTCACTCCAATTTCTCAGAATGCGTGAAACTTCAAATGATCTTTAATTTTGTCCTGTCAGACATTTAGACTCTAGTCTGGTCAGGGTCCTTTGATTTTGCAGTTTTTTACCACTGTTTTTATAGATGTTTTTATGCCCGTCTGTCCAGCGTGTTCGTAGCGCGTTGGACTACGGGTGACTATCCCTCTGTGTGCGGGTTCAATTCCGCGGGATGGCAGAAAAAGCCACAGATTCCCCAGATTTACGGTGTTCGTGGCACCGAGCCGAAGAGCTGAAAACTCAAGTGCTTCTGGATCGGAACAATTTTTAAAAAAAATAGATGTTAAAAAAAAAAAAGAAGAATTTATGTGTTTAATGTCAAAGATCATAATATTTCTTCACGCGCTTGAGGACCACATGTGAGTACCTCACGGGCCCCCGGAGATCCGTGGACCACAGTTTGGGAAACGCTGGTATAAGAAGGTTTCTAAGTGATGTCTGAGTGAGGGTGAACAGATACGAAAATAAAATCTTCAATAACATATCATGTTGCATAGATACAATAAAAATAGAAATATAGGTTTCTGAATACTTAGCAAACGCCCGAGTGGTTACCGGGGCCCAAAGTTGTGGTGTAAAGAACAGAACCACTGTTACCTGCCACGCATGTCGTAAGAGGCTACTAAGGAGGTTGGGGGTGGGGCTAGTTACCCCACACCGTAAAAACACTAGATCGCTACAGAACGGAGAGCGAACCCAGTAAACGCTTGCTGAAACCGGACACATCGCCGAAGGAAAAGCACCAGAGCTCCAAATGGTGCTGAAGATGTGACGTAAAACACACCAATGCTAAGGCTGCATGAATCAGATTTCCACATGAATATAATTTATGGGGAGATCTGGTACATCGGTCTGGGCGGGTGATCGCGAGAGAGAGAAAATACTTGGCAACATGTATTTGTAGCGATGCAAGTTCAGATGAAGAAATAAAATCAATACCTGAAGAGGCTGTAACTGCCTTATAAGAGATAAATGTGATCTGGTAAAGGATAATCATATTTGTTTTTTCCTGTGAAAATCCATCTATATAAATAGCTAGTGGTCTCGATTATTTGTTATTGAGTTGAAGGCTTAGCAAATAATGCAATTATGGAGAGAATAATTCAGGTTTTTTGTTAATATAAATATTACATAAGAATGGTGCGAATTACTTACAAACAACATAAATACAAACGAATTTGTGTGGAAAAAATAACTATTGTAGCAGGACAGTAGAAAGCATTGCTGACGGTAAATTAGTCGAAAAGTTGGATGTGCCTGTCCTACATTTTGTAAGTACGTCAAGCGTCAACACCCTGTTGCAGAAGTCCCAAGTAAGATCGGCCGGTCACGTTGCTCGGATGCATGATAAACGCATCCCCAAACAGTTGATGTATATCGAACTTGAAGGGGCAGACGTTCTGCTGGTGGACAGAAAAAAAAAGCTTCAAAGACACTCTTAAAGTGTCTCTGAAATACTTCGATATAGACACAACACGCTGGGAATCCTTGCGCAAGATCGTCAAATGTGGCGCTGTAACAACACAAGAGGAACCCGCATAGCTGAGAATCATCGTGCCATTGAGGCATAAAGAAAACGAGCTGCACGAAAAGATAGAACACACATCACACATATGTCTAACCTTGATCATGTATGCCCCACCTGTGGTAGGGGATTGTGTTCTAGGATTGGACTCTACAGATATATCCGCACACACCAGAGATATGCAGCAGGATACGTCTGAGAATGTTGACGTCATCGCTTGCGATGGACGGCAATTATCATTATCAAGTACTTCTGAACTGCAGTTCAACATGCTCATCAAGTTTTGGTGAAAACCATACACATCACAAAGAGTGGATATCTTGGATGATAAAAATAACTTAAAAACGAGTAGGTTTTGACAAGATTATATTTTCATAAGCTCACATGGTTCGAACACGTAACAGACATGACTCCTTCTCAAAAACATTTTGTCAGGAAGCAGAAGAGGGTGCTAAGAAAAGAGGAAGGCAAAGAAATATAAAGGTGGATAACATCAAGGATTGTCTAGGACATTTCCACATTAGACTGACTAGCAGAGAAAAGATCTTTGCAGAAACTTATTTAGTTGCCATTTCAGTGTAGCACCCCAGCGATTCTAATGTATTATGCACTTTATTTATTATTATAAACAGGCAATATCATAATACGATCACAGTAACAATAGTAAATATTAATTTAGTAATACCATTAGGACTATCTCTGGGGCTTGTGTGGAGTTGAGCAATAGTCAGTCTCACAAGTAGTTAAGGAAATCAATATATGTTGTTGTAAGACTGAAATGTAACTAGCACATCTCCTGTATTGTTGAAGTAACATATCCATAAATATGTTCGGGGAGGAGGGGCGGGTCTCCATAGTGAAGTGGTTAAAACGTTTTCCAGCGATTTAAAGGTTGAAGGTTCGAATCCGGACCGAATCTGGAGATCCGTAGGATTGTGGTTGGAACGATGATTTGAGTTGGAATTCGTACTTTGTACAAAATATCGAAATAGGGAAGACTGCAGTAAAACTTGGTAAATAGTGAAACACGTACAAACACAGTACTATAGTTTTACAAAATACATAAACAGTGACGATAATACTGACGAATCATCGAATCCGTAGGATTTTGTAAAACATGATATTGTTGATGTTCCTACTTGTACAACACACTCGGCAGATGGTTTTACGTTTCTGCTTAGAGAGGGACGGAGACAGTTTGGTAAACCCTGTGTAATGAAATCAGTCCTACGCCTTTAGACCCTTAAATAATTTTAGACATAATATTTACCTATTTAGTCTTGTCAGAATGCCTTATGTTAGCAATATCTGTCAGCGACCAGCGGCTATGTGACTGTTGTCTCTGGAGTGAAATTTGTTCGTACGAGACCCACCAAAACGTCGTGCACATGACTTCAAACTATGTCTTCTCTATCTGCTCTGATCAAGTACACAGTTAATAATAGCTGCATGCCAGTCCTGTTAGTGTCGTTGAAGCCGGCAAGTATTCTCCGCATTTGTCTTCTTCCTTTCTTCCAACAGAAAGACAAAACATGGCAAAACTGTTTTAATTTTCTGAAGAAACACAAAAGATCGTGGTCTACAAATAACGTTGATGTTTCATTCCTATCCGAAATGTTTTCTTAGAAGCGGTAGCTCGGCACTTGCGGGCAGAGCCTTTATTTGGAGACTCCTAGCACTCAAAAGAATACACTAGACGCAAGTCATCTATGTTTCACACGACTGCGGTGATGATCATTACGAGTATCATTTTTTCCCGGAAATATAACTTGCGCCAATGACATCGCTGTAGACTTCAGCTACCGTGTATGCTTCTATATAGATGATGCAGAGTCCGTTATTGGCTATTGAAAGTAAAGTCGAACAAAAACCGACTTGAATGTGCTGGACAGACAGCAACAAAATACCACAGATCAACTGATGTAATCCACCAGACAACATAGTTGTTCTTTTACGTTGAAATTACAAAATCACGTACATCGATTTAATAGTGGTTATACTAGAACGAACGTAGAATATGAGAAATGAGATTGTAATCTGTCCGATCATAACTGCAAATATACCATAACTAACATTGATTTCTTCGGTGTGTCTTTCTCGGTGCAATAGTCAAACTAGACTGGACTTTTACAACTCAAATATGTCCTTTATTGTACTGACTAAAACGTGTATTCGTTTAGTCGCTATTCTGCTTTGTCGTTTCTTATCACGAATCCGGTTATAAAAATCTTAAGTCCGCAATTATCGTCATAAAATAACTTGTCCTGAGCAGAGCTTTGCTACCCTAACAGTCCTTCAGAATTTCTCTCTCTCATAGGCCAGATGTCCTCCCTCTGCAGCCGTCTTGTTCAAACCATCAGTTACATCCTGAATCCTTCTTCTCCGTGGTCTTCCTCTTCTTCAGCTATATGCACGTTTTAAAATTAGTAATTTTCTTCAGAGTGACATTAACATTGACACCTATCACACGTGTGTGTTTGCAGTCTTTTTTGTGTTTGATTGAATGTCTGCTTGTTTCCATGGTTCATTGCCGGATGACTATAGCTAGACTGAAAGCGTCTTTGTCCTGAAACGCCAATGTATTACGTATCATCGCATCCTCCCTCGGTTTTCTGCGCTGACCAGATCAGATTTGTAGGTATCCGCGCATCGTAATTTCACTGTATTATGTTGTCTTGTTTTAGTAAATACTAGCTACCGATATGATCTTTGTTTGTCAATAATAGTTTCATGAACTTAGTTGTTTGTGTGCTTATTCCTCTCCTTTTCTCGTGGAACATAAGGCATACATAACAGTCATCCACTTTCCCCGGTCTCCAGTATTTTCTTTATGGCTTCCCAGGATAGTCTAGCATCCTTCACTTCCTCAGCAAGTCTCCATCTCCAGGTCTGTTAAAGACGTCATATTTTCGGTTTCCTTTGCGAGTTCCTCTCAAGTACTTTTTAGTTTCTATAACTGCATTCTTTGTTTAAATGGATGGATAGTTAGAACACCGCACAGGCTGCAGCCTAGACGACCAGGAGGTTACATTTAGTCTGATATTTCTTCTTCAACTTGTCTGGCATGGGTAGCCTTGTCAATAACAATGATCTGTGTCCTTGCTGGCACATATTATCCAGTTCATTGAGGCATGCAAACTCCACCTACCCCTCTACCCACCAATACAAAGTAATAATTCCAAAGGGAGCGGGAACGGTTTATCGTCTCCAACACACTTGTAGTTGAACTTCATCCATTGTCCTCCAAAACCTCTTTGAAGTTATTGCTTTATTTATTTTTTTACTGAATGAATTTGTTCTTTTAAATCTAGTTGTTCAGTTGATGTAACAAACAAGCAAACGTACAAATGATATTAGCAGCAACAACAGTAAGTGACATGATGAAAGCGATATTAGCAACACAAGCATGATCACACACTACATCAGACACATAATAAAACGTTACAATATGTGTATTGTACATAATGTTTATTACGTATCAGCCATCATCAATAAGGTAATTGAATATTATAATGCTAGCAATACAGCATTCGAATATCAATCGTATTGTAACAGCTGATACAAAATTACATTTGATCTTTTACTTCTTCAAACGCTTCATATCGATCACTTGTTAACCACTCTGTGTGATTTGTATGTGATCTGAGCTTAAGAGTGATCGAACCTTGTGCCAGTTATGCGTCTACAAGTAGGCCAGTACACCCGATTTCTGTGACGCTTTTTATTTACTAGGGTAGCTTTCCTAGGCCCCTACATCAATCGCCTCTTACGATATGTCTTGTTACTATTCTTTGCTCCGTTTGAAAGCCCCGGCAACGCCCGAGCGATGTATTTTTATATGTTCAAAACACTCGAATTTTCTCGTTTCTGTTGGTAGGTATAGCTAGTATTCTTTGATTTTGAGTTCTTTCGGTTTAGATCCGCTCTGTTCTCTTCTCTGTCCATACTACAGCTACTTCATACACATTTCCCAGAAATTCTACAGGGAGAGATCACTTTGTGTTTGGTATTGGAAGACTCCAGTTACAGGTTGTGAGTCCAGCTATATATATGTTGCGCCATGGGTTTTCTTCGTTGGTGAAAGAAATTATACTATCTTATTTTACATATACTTTTGTTCTACGTCTAGCAGTACAATGGCAGTAAGGTGCATCCTCACTAGAGTTTACCTGCTTCAATGAGTGCTTGGAGCTCATGGTTTTACCTGGCAAGTATAAACCATCACCGAACAAGAATTACTAAATCAAGATGGCGAAATTCATAAAAACAAAGTACCGTAGTTTTACAAAATACAAAAACAATAACAACACACAGCAATTTTTCGAGGTGAAGAATTTCATCTCTCGCACAACTCACAACATGTAGAATCAGTCAACAAGTTAAAAACAATGTGTTATTATAAATAACAATAAATGTTGTTTGACTTTACATGTTGTGTGTTGTGCGAGAAGTGAAATTCTTCACCTATCTTGTATCCTTTGCTTGATAAAGGCCTTTTGGTCGAAACATTGATGTGTATTGTTGTTTTTTGTTTTTGTTATTTTGTAAAACTACATTACTTTGTTTTTACGTGTTTCGCCATTGCTTCAAAGTTTTACTGTAGTCTTCCCTTATATCGATACATCAAGAAGGCACCAGCGCTTCGTTTAGCTATCTGAAATGTAAAAGCAATGTGTCGTTGCCTGTCAGGTGATCTTATACAAATAAACGACACTCGGGAAAACTGTAGTAATTAATAAGAAGCATGAATGTCTAAGAGCAGACGCTGCAGGCGACAGGAGACATGAGTTGCTGAAAATAGATCGCTGAGGGAACACGACTACACGATCGATTAGCAAGGAGATACACAAGGGTAACAACGACTGTGTGTAGTCGGCCATGCTATAACAACATACAGTTCACATCGAAGAGCATCTCATAAACGGCATAGAAAAATTCAGTCCATCAAATATTGCAACATATCAGTCTAATTTATCTTTTCGCTGTCGCACAACCTACCTAACACTCTCAACACTACCTCCACCTCACTACCTCAACCACACTACACCACTCAACACTACACTCCACACCAGACGTAAAAGACCAATTTCATGAGACGGTATAGTCGCAAATCAATAATGTCTCTAAAACAAATATTTGTTCTTAATGGGAGACTTCAGCCCCAGAGTTTGAACCGATCACAACTTTTAGTCATGATCGTCCTTGAAAACATGGTACTGGAATAATTTAATCCGACACTGTCACCAAATCAGACGCCCGAGTGGTTACCGGGGCCTAATTTGGGGTGTAAAGAATAGAACCACTGTTACCTACCACGCATGTCGTAAGAGGCGACTATGGAGGTTTGACTGAAATCGGATGCACGTGTCCCAAACACGTAGAAGTCTTTGCGTTTAGGGGCCTACCAAACCACTGTGCTACGTATACACGTTCATGGCACTGATCAAACATATCACAAAGAGTGATTAAAATTGGTCGTAAAGAACGAACGCAAGAGAAGAAGAAAGACCAAATCAGAAATACGGTAAAGATTTTGCAATAAACTAAGAAGCGACATTCAAAAAGCTTATCAGAAGAAGATGTAAAATACATCCGTAATACCATTTGCAACTAAAGTCACAGTTCACATTCGGGATAAATCAAACAATAATTGGTTTGTTATTGTTATAAATATAACATAACTTGAGCCATTTATAACAGCACAACGAACTGCTCTATATAATTGCAAAAGAGATACAGAAACTCTAACTGTACGGTAAGGAGATGTGAAACATATGCTAGATGAAACACTATGCTAGATGTGAAACCATATGCTGATGAACACATGATGAAACACTTTAAACAAAATGCTAGATGTCAAACACATATGCTAGATGTGAACATCGCCTTAACATCTTCCATAGTAGCTGTCTCAGACGAATACAACATTAGGTGGCATATCGACATCTTCAATATGAAAGTTCAGTTCAGTGCTGGTATTTAAAGGATGTATAATTTAGTGAGCTAGTGGCATCTGCGATGGCTAGGACACTTAAGCCGCATAAATGATGCTAGAATCCCAAAGGACGTCGTATGTGGCCAACTGGCAGCTAGTTGTAGACGCTTTTTTCGATCCAGAAGCACTTGAGCTTTCAGCTCTTCGGCTTCGTGCCATGGACACCGTAACCCTTCGTTTCGGTTCCACGAACACCGTAAATCTGTTGAACCTGTGGCTTTTCTGCCAGCCGCGGAATTGAACCACACTCACAGGGGACTTGTCACACGTCGTCCTGGGAATCCCTGGCGCAAGATCGTCAACTGTGGCGCTGTAACAACAAAAAAGTAACCCGCATGGCTGAAAATCATCGTGACGTTGAGTCACAGAGAAAACGAGATGCAAGAAATAATAGAACACACAACACCCACCTGTCTAACCTTAAATATGTATGCCCCACCTTTGGTAGGGGATTTTGCTCTAGAATTTGACTCTACAGTCACCTCCGCACACACCAGAGAGTTGCAGCAGCACACGTCTGAGGCTGTGGTCATCATCGCTTTCGATGACCGGCTATTAATATTATTAATATTAGACATCATGATCGTCATTATTACGCTGCAGTGACACATGCAATTCTGCTATAACATCAGTTGGTATCGAGAAAGATAATCGAGAGCAGTTAGCCAGGGTATGAACATCAGCCTCGTATGAAGATAAAATATTACTGCAGATATCAGGAACAATAAATACAGGCATATTTAATCAACAGAACAATGTGTTCTAGTGTTATCATAACTCTAAAGGTGATAAAACCATATCGTCTACACTAGGACAGATGTTACTCACAGTGTTATCATTTGTTATGTGAGAAGAACACTATAACATTACACAATCTGACAGCTAAAACTAATCTATATCTGTACCGGACACAAAACATGTCGATTATTTATTTTTTCTAATTTATTATACAGTGCAACATCAAACACTACCATAAACGTGATATTAGTTACACAAGTAATTACATATAACACAGAGCGTTCATACTCTGTTATTATAGTAACCATTCAGTTATATATGTTTAGTGATACAAATATCATGTTTTCGAGCATGTGATGAGGAGGGGAGGCTTAGAACATATTGTGACAGCCGGTAAAATCGAGGTTAGACGAGACAGAGGAAGACAGAGAGTGAAAATTTTGGATAGCCTGACTTCATGGCACGGTAGAACGTCAACATCTGAGTTGATAGCAAACACCAACGACAGAGATTTGTGGAGATCCATTATCGCCTAAGTCAGCCGGCACGGCACCTCATGATGATGATGATATATATATATATATATATATTATATATATATATATATATATATATATATATATATATATATATGTGTGTGTGTGTGTGTGTGTGTTATATACATGTTGTTCAAGATAAAAGCAACCTCGTCAAGGGAGCCAATCTGGCATTTATTTATTACAATAAGGTTCAAGTATGCTGTAGTATAGGTCAAGTACGCGAGTCTTTTTTCTGATGGTGTGTAATTATGATGCGGTAAGGGACGATGTACAAATGTGGCGAAAGGACGAGCTAGTCAGAACTTGTTTAAAAATAGAGAAAATGCAACGTGTACGTGGAAACTTTTGATTCATCAATGGAGCTACTTTTATCCTGAACACCCTATATATATATATATATACAAAACCACGATAATGGGCAAGAAACCGGTAATAGTGTGACAACAAAACAAAGAAGAAGAAAGAGAAGGTGGCATATTAACGAAGAAACAGAAAGTGAAGTATTCGCATTCCTATTATAAAGTATATTGCGGTATACAGAATTAGACCCATTTGTTTTTAATCAACGGCACACGTTGTATAATGTGGTAAACATCACGTCGGCTGCCGCTACTTCCCAGTGTTTCTTTGGTACTTAATTTCGGCTGTGTCGACCTGACAGCTAGAATGTCGGGAAAAAATCCCACACAAACTGAATAATGTGATTTTTGGAATAAGTGCTTTCGAAACAAGTATACTAAGCTCTGCGCTAACGCACTTTACTTGTTTGTTGTTTGTTTGTATTCTAACCCCCGAATTGTGGATTTATTTAAACCTTTTCCCATATTGAATGGAAGGTGGTGGAGTACCTGACTTTCTTGAAGACCCAGAAACATCCAACAAATCTAGGCTTGTAGTGTTATGCTTAGTATTGCGGAGACTCCTACGCAGGTAGAGTCTATTTCAGAGCAAACTATAAATTTCTGGGTCCACTGACTCAGGTAAAAATTATGGGAAATCAGACCACAACCGGTCACCTTTCATTCTAGTATTGGTGTATATAGACGAATTCATATTAAAATCAACACAAAATGCTAAATCAAAGTTATAATATGCAACAAGTTAAGTTTAACAATAACGAATATCAATATTATGAATATTTGTCATCAAAAATTAACCATAGACTCAAAGAATTGAGCAAAATTGCAGAAAAAGCTTGCAGTGTTCTATCAAACATATATGTATATTCCTACACCAACTGAAACTAGGTATGGGGTTTCCCGTCAGTTATCAGGCCCAGATATAGTTTGCTGTGGTCTAGTGGTGACCACTGGACAACTCTTTCGTTTCTAGCGCTGACGGTATCTAGAAACATCGTTCATTGACCACTCTGGTCAATCTGCATGTGATTATTGTCGCGGCTTACTTGAACTACTATGACATGACCGACTAGGTCATCTTTCATGGCTACTTTTACTTTGACATACTTTTATATTTTGAACATGATATGATATAAAATGATATAAATTTTATGAGAAGATTATTCTGGGATGGGGGATTATACCGAGCAGGTGAGTGCGAGAATGACCAATGAGAAGATGGGAGTAAAGCTTGTAGACTAGTTGATTATGACTGCACCAGAAGTCGGGTCCTTTTCACAGGACAGGAAGATATTTAGGGTTGCTATTATAGGAGATACGTTCCTACAAGAACACGCTAGAATACATCAGTTCAGATGAAGCTTTCCTTTTTCCCATTCGCACTCTCGTGTTGCAATGTAACGGTGCGGATTAAATACAGGTTAACCACGAGTAGACGAATTAGGGTATTGTTCAGCGCAGTGCGTCTTTTGAAGATTTTTGGTGATGGTGTCAGAGAATCATTTTCTGCAAAATCAGAGTTTGAGGTTAGGTTATATTTCAATATTTACTATAATTTGTCTATTCCGGGAAGTTATCTCCCCATTACTAGGATGATCTTTATAAAGTAGGTCACACCTCATCAACATGTCTAAACGTTCTTTGTGGTACACAGATGTATATTGATGGAACGAGTGATTACCGTCAACTATTCTATGATGTTTAGTTAATTATTTATATTATTTTCTATTATTTGTATAGATCATTCCGTATTTACGCACCTGAACTAATTTTAAGCGCAATAATATCCCCACTGGCCCTTAATAACGATCCGCCACTGGTTCAGCACTAGATATCTGACCCTCATTCTAAATTGTGTTGACAATAGGAGTTGTCTAACAATTTCAACCACAGAATATCACTAGATTTACGTAAGTTTACAAATCTATTTGTCAATATCTTTCAGTGTCCTTGGATAATGTATCCATTTCTCATGCTTCAAATCCTGGAATCGAACTAATTTTTGTCAGTACCTGTTACATCTTTGCTAGGCATACCATTATGTACAATCCATATAGAATAATTACTAAGAAGTAAACACGCGCGTTAAACATATATAATAACGTATTAGTTAAGTAAACTGCGCGTTTGGGGGCGGGGGAATGTGAAAGGACATTGCATTCAAGAAATAAAGATGTGGTAATTTTCAACATAAACAACAAGAAGAAAAAAGACAACTTTAACATCGATTAGAACGTAAACAAATTGTTTAAAGAAGATTGTATTTGTTTGTCTGTGATTAATTGCTTGTAAAGTAATGTGTGTTGTTTGAGTCTTATCTTATCTTATCTTATCTTAACCACATTTTCCATGAAGCGACGTGGGAGAGTTAGTTTCCTATCTTGTGCCAGGTGTGTTGCGCTTGACGTTGTCAGTTCATGCTTTCGCAGGGACTCTGAGATGTTATATATCCATCATGTTCTTGGTCTGCCTCGTGCTCTGCGCCCTGAGTGTCGATTATTATAGGCACGTGATGGTATAGTCTGTCCATTAATTCGTGAGCACGTTTGAAATTGATTTTCTCGAAAACTACCTGTTGGATCTCAGTGATTTTTGCAAGCAGCCTTAGAATATCCATGACGCTAGAGAAATATTTTTTCCAAGAAAATTTGATGTAGTTTGAAATATTTCTTCTTCAGGTTATATTAAAATCAACCTCACCGGATTGTACACAATAGTAACAGATCTACGGTACACAGACGCGTTGTTCTAAAAATACATCATGGTAACATAGAAATATCGTGAGTATACAACAATTTCACGAAATCCCGTGCACCTAACCCAGTCGACTTTGAAAGCGGAAAGCATATGACGTTATAATTGGGATACGGTTGTAATAGTTATAGGCGTATCTCGCTATTTGTATGAAGCTATTGTATCATATTTGTTGGCTTATCAAAACTGACATTGATATCACATTCATAATGAGTCTGAAGTGCACATTTATAACAATGCAGAAGGTTACAGTTTTACTATACCAACACTTCCGTAGGGAATCTAAGAGAGGTCATCTATATTGCGATATTCATAACCCTGAGAAACGAACGCAACTGGCGCTTGGTCTGAATAGAGAATCCTTTTCCGATGGATTAAACAGGACACAAAGTGCACTAATGTCAAGCAAGGACGGAAAAGAACAATTGACGACTTTGACATAGATGTCATAAGACGGAGCTCTTGAAAATGTTTGCGACAAATCAACTTGTTACTCTCAGGAAACTGAAATTAAAACTGCAATCAGATTGCAGCATAGACATTTCTAAAAGTACTCTATGAAAAATTGAAGAGCCGCCGGCTTCACCTTCAGAAAAACTATAGGCGGCAGGAATATTATTGTGAAAAGCCACATTTAATTGCTGCCCGAAGTAAATACCTGAGGCAGATCCGTGAGCGGCGGAGGCAAGGCTATGATATTGTATATTTGGACGAATCCTGGGTCAATGCTCACACACCAATGCTAAAGAATGGCAATCAGTAGACGGTGAACAGAAAAGAAAATACCAAGCAGCAAAGGCCAGCGTATTATACTAACACATGCAGGGAGTAGTGAAGAAGGTCTTGTCCATGACACTGGACTTATTTTCCAATCAAAAAGTACCGACGGTAGGGACTACTACACAGAAATGAATGGACATATTTTCAGGCACTGGATGGAGAAAGATATACTTCCAATTCTAAACAGACCATCATGCTTGGTAATGGATAATGCATCTTATCACAACGCAGTATCAGCGGAAGACAAAGTACCAACTGCATCAAATACAAAAGATCAAATTAGGACTTGGCTTGCTAAGGAAAATGTCAGCTTCGATGATACATATTTGAAACCCGAGTTGTTGCACCTGGTGAGGATGACAAATAAGACAAAGGTGTCTCATATTGACAAAATCATTGCGGAATACGGCCACACGTCTTTGCGACTACCTCCATATCATGCTCAATCCGATAGAGCTTGTCTGGGCTAAAGTAAAAGGGCAAGTTGCCGAACAGAACAGGACGTTTAAAATGTGTGATGTTGAAGTTCTGACACGTGAGTCCTTCTCAATGATAGACATGCAGTTCTGGAAGAAGTGTGTTGAACATGTGCTCCGAGAGGAAGACGAGTACTGGCACCGAGATGGATTACAATTTGTCCAGCCAGTAACAATTATCAACCTCATGGAATCGTCAGATTCGGAATGATACAAATCATATTTTGATTACAGACTGAGAAATAGCAACGTATACATTTCCATATCCAAATGCGTCTACCATCATACAATTTGTGGTGAAGTTAAGACACCCTGGGGTCTAATGGTGACCGAAGAGGAGGACTAACTGTTGCATATTGTATCCAAGTTCACGATTGCACATAAAGGGCAACACAATTAATTACTTGACCTATCAAGTTAATATGGAGATACACCTATGAATAGAATTGACATGGACAAATTCTAAGGATTACTGTAAAATCTAAAATTTGAGCCCCGTATTTGCAATTGTCATAAAAGATCAAAGGAATTCGCCGATGTACAAAATCCGTAGCATCTATGGACTACTGGTTCGCTTTATTTTAGCGTCATGGATATTCTAAGGCTGCATGCAAAAATCACTGAGATCCAACAGGTAGTTTTCGAGAAAATCAATTTCAAACGTGCTCACGAATTAATGGACAGACTATAGTAAATGTTGTTCCATTCTCATTAGATGGCCGAACCACTTGATTCTTTGCTTCTCGATGTACTGTATGCATGGTATAGTGCCAACGATGCTTCTGATATTCTCGTTTCTCACTCTATCTCGCCTTGTTGTTTGAGTACGCGATTGTAATTATTTTTTGAAACACTGTACCATATAATGACATGATCATATAAATTCACTACTTTCAAATTATTTAAGCAGATATATAAATACCAACGTTCTCACTGAGACCAATACATCATCTTGTGTAGTGTATGTCCAGCTTGATCTGTCTCAAGTTCTATTGTATGTGGTGACATCTCGTTAGTCTGAAGAGACAATTGAAGCACCACCAATAAGGAGATATTGCAAAAATGTCTACCTTTTTTTCTTGGCTCTATTTTCTTATTTCTTTATTCTTTTTTTATTTGCTTCTTTTATTGAATATCAACAAGAAGTCTGACTTTTCTTTCACCCGTTCTAACAACTTCATTCAATCAAACTGAAGTTATTCCGATAATTATTTGTCAACGATTTCTCTTACATTTTTCATGATGTTTTCGGTGCTGAAATCAAGGACATTATGCATCCTTGCAGGATTCTCTGGTCCAACATTCAACCAATATGATGTAGAACCAAACACTCTCGCAGCTTTAATCTTTTCACTCATCAAATAGCTTGTCATGAGCGCAACTTTGCCAACCTTAACAGTTCTTCTGAATTTCTCTATCTCATAGATGAGATGTGCCTCCTCTGCAGCCATCATGCTTAAATCATCAGCTATATGATGAATACTTCTTCTCCGTGGTCTTCCTCTTCTTCTCTTTGCCTCCTTCCATAATGATCTCCAACCCTTCGTGCCTCTTTAAATATCCACAATACTTCAGGTTTCTCATTCTTACTTGTAGAACCAACCAGTTTTCCTTGAATTTGAGTTCTTTCTGGATAGATCTATTTGTTCTCATCTCTGTCCATGATATAAGGAGAACTATTCTGTAACAATTATATTCACAAGCTGATATATGTTTTTCCACTGCTTTCTTAAACGTCCATGCTTCACGCCCATAGTTCCACTAGGAATATGCATGTTCTTAGTGTTCTGATCTTTGTTTACCTATCAGTTTCTTTCCGTACTGGATTAAGTTGTTTAATGTTTTGTAATGCCATGTATGTGGGCTTCTGTAGCTCAAGTGGTAGTGAGCTCGATCACGAACCCTAGCGTACCTGGTTCAAACCCCACAGTAGACAAGTTTGGAAGCAAATTCGTTTCCGTTGGATTTTTACAAAAGGTAAAAATATACCTCACCGTTCAGAAAGCAAGGGCAAACTACTGAACGTATAAGTGGTGCCTAGAAAATCAACGACTCGTTTACTGTACTTGATGGCTACGTCCTTTAGGATATGCCACGATTTCATTTTCAATGCCATGTCTGTTCTTTTTTTAAATTTACTTTATCGCACTTCCACATTTTGTTAGTAATGAACCGAACTATTCAAAACTGTTCCTTCCTATTTTCTATTGTATATTCTTTGTTACGTATATACCCTGTCATGCTTCTTTTATTCCTTGTCAATATTTTTGTTTTTTCCCATTGAGATCTTTACAATAAATAATGATTTTACAACCAGTATCCGTTGTAACATCAAATTTATATCTTTCATCATTTGTAGAAATTATTAACGTTCTTTTCGGTCAACTATCTGTATCACATTTACAAAATATACAACAGATCTTATACCCACAGTCCAATGCAAATTGCAGCAAAACCATCAATTCTACAGTAGCGAATCTTTTGCACCCAATTTTAGTATTATACCGACGCAAATGTCTGATGGAAATAATTTGCTATAGGAAACCTGGATTTTGTGATATAACAGTTTCCTTTGATGTTGTCGGCATATTTGGTGAGTCTGAAACAAAATTTTAGTTTTTTTTCAGTAAGCGCACCAATTGGACATTTGATGACAAGTCTCATGCAAAGGCGTATTATCCCAGCTAATACATGAGGAACAATATTGATATTTGCAATAAAGTCGTCATGAAATAAACAAGAAATATAGATAAAGTTGTATTATTGTTTTTAAATAACTTACATTACAGTTAAAATTAGCTGCCATGTCATAATGCCATCTCCATTTCACGTCCAGGCTTGAGACTGACAATTGCAAAGCTACTTGGAGACTTTTTTTTCAAATCGCTACTACTTTGCTACAATGAGCGAGTGTTAAAATTTGTTGTAGGGAGGTATCACTACAATAAAATAGCTCTTTTCTTTGGTTCTTGTATACTGTTGTACAGATTTATGTGTAACCCATATGTGTCTCTCTATGTATAGTATTAATGACACTTTTTTCATTGTAACTTCAAACTCATTAGAAATGTTATATCAATGTCTCTTTTGAGAAGTCAACAAGATGACCCAATAGATTCACACTAGTTCGCTATAAGCCTATTACTAAAAGTCCGTGTCGCACGATTGACGTCAATTGTTTACCACGGCCAACCGCGTTTTGAGTTGGTTCGCGAGAAATGCAAGAATCTATTAATGAAATACAGATTTCGTCCTGAATGGTGCTTATTTTATCATCAATGTATTAAATGGCTGTGAACATTAGTTTTCTTCAACCATGCAAATGGACGCGTTAAATATATATCACAAAGAAGAGAAATTCTAGATGGTATGATTGAATTGCAAAAAAATAGTGTGTAGTGTCGGGAATATGTGTAGCTCACATGCAAGTTTTAAATTTATTGAATCAAATGGTTACAAAGATACAAGTTTTGATCTGTGGTCATGACAAGTTGAGTGGACTATAATAATTATGTGGTAGAACCAGTAAATTCGAAATACTACAATAATCAGTGATCAAGAAGAAAAACATTTCTCCAAAAATATATAGCATGTCAATAAAGGGTGCTTTTTTTTAAAGAACCGTAGTTGTTCTGTGTTCTGTAGTCGACGGCGTTTGAAAGACACAACTAAGTAAAGCTCTTTTCTGGCGAGATAGCTGATTGCGTTCTTAAAAAAAACGTTCGCCGGAGGGCTAGACTATGGGTGCCGTAAGTAATAAAGGTTTCTTACTCAAATCCTGATTTAATTAATTTGTTTTCCTGAAGCCCCTAATACTTATTTGCTGTATAATTTATATTCGAAAATATATGCAACTTTTTAAGCTGTTAGAGAAACACAATTTCCTCTCCAAAAATGTGTGTAATATTTCTAGTAGACACATTAATATGTTTTGTTTTTCCTTTGAAACTGACATTTTTCTTATCTGCTTCGATATTACATTCATTGCTGGAATGAAGTGTCAATCGCAGCTGAAGTAGAGACCCTTAAGACGACACGTTAAAAATCTCATGACATTTGATTCAACACTTCTGCATACCTATTACTTGATTCTGAACTCAATAATGCATTATTATATGTTTTAATAGACAGCTATATTGACGAATTGGCAAAGCAAATCAGCTTTTAAAAGTCTAAATAAAATATGGAACTGCAAGTTATATAGTATTAAAACTAAATTACGAATTTTCAATTCAAATGTTGTATCAATCATAACATACGCTAGCAAGAGTTGGAAAATGACTAATAGAAAACAAGTTGAATGCATTTGCAAATAGATGTCTGCGAAAAATAATGAATATAAAATGGAATGAATTCAGGAGAAGTGATGAAATCAGAGATATGTCTGGTCAACCACTAGTGACAACTGTTATAAGAAAGAGAAGATGGAGATATGTTGGACACACCTTGAGGAGAAATGATTAACGAATACCAAAGCAGGCATTGAAGTGGGATGCAAAGGGTTCAAGAAAGAGAGGTCGACCTAAGGAGATTCTGAAACGAACTTTGCTGAGAGAGGCAGGAAATATCGGTCTCAGTTCCATGCAGGAGATTGAGCGAGTTGCCCAGGATAGAGCGGTATGGAGAAATTACTTGCAGGCCCTATGTAACGTATAACGGTACGAGAGGAATTATTATTATTATATTGATTGAATGGTAGTGATAAGAAATACATGTTTGAGCATGTCAGACGCAGTGATGTTCACAAACATTGCTCATTTGTAGACAAACACAGATAGTTCCAACTTAACGAGAAACAAGTTGTAATATAACTAGAACTAACGTCTTACTTTCAGTGTGAATCAAAAGACAATCAATTTCAATGATTGTTTATGGTTGCTGATAGTAAAGTCTATAACACTATGCGATAGTAACCACATGCCGGGGCAACTCCTGGATTCAAAGCCAATTGATGCTAAAATTCACGGTATGCACATGGTACGTGGTTTGGTTTGAAACCCTTACACTTTACTCATCATCACGGTGCGTCTCCTTTATAGGACGTTGCTCTCTTTGCAGCGCATCTGAAATTCACTCTGCCTCTAGCGCCAGTTCACCCACTTCGTCGATGGTCAAATTTATGATTTCTTTAATATCTTGTAGCCATCTTCTTCTTGGTCTGCCTCTGCGTCCTGGGACCCTGCCCTCTAATATTATTCTCCCCAGGCATCGTGACGCTTGATGCGACAAAAGTATCTAATTTGTCTGTATAGTATGATGTTTATCAGCCAATTCTCTTTAACATTTAGTTCTGTCAGGACATCAATGTTCTTTCTTTTTTTTATGTCCGTGGTATTCGTAGGATCTTTCTGTAGCATTTAGTTTCAAAGGACTGAATTTTCGTTCTTGTTTTTTTGTGTGTAATGGTCCAGGATTCACAACCATAAGTAGCCACTGGAAAAATGCATGTTCTCAATATTTTAATTTTAATATTTTGCTGGTGCTTTGGCACATGTTCTTTATAGTGTTTAACTTCTTGATTGCTGTAGCCAATCTTCTTGAGATCTCTTTTGGAGCATTCGCAGTTATTGTTAATTATTGAGCCCAGATATTTGTAGCTCTCTACAGATATAAGTTCTTCATTGTTTATTTGGATGTTAGGTGAGCCTTTTGCTTTGTCAGTTGACATTATTTTGCTTTTTTATGTATTGAAATATAGGTGTTGATCTTCCCTATGTTTCTTGGTCATCATGATTAGGTTTTCCAAACCCTTCCGCTGGTGGATAATAATACTGTATCGTCTACTCTTTACTAGGTGATCTAAATTGCTGGTACTTCTAAAGACGGAGTGAGTCGGACACTAGTGATAAGGAAAGAAAGACTTCCTGTAAAAGAAATGTCAGAGGTGCCATATTAGGATCTATAACTACGCGTACGTTCATAGTGAGAGAACAAACAAAAAAATTCAACACTTAGAAACAGTTGTTGCTGGACATACATATGTAGTAGTTGCGATGCGATGGTGGTAGTAGATGACATTTAGTGTGGGGGTTTCGTAGGGGTACCTCATGATAGTACAGATAGGGTACGTCTTGGTAGTGCGAGTGGGTACCTTTGCTTCTGTTTGACACACAATGAATGCACGTTACAACGTTAAATGTTGACAAACCAGTCGTGAACTAACGGGTGCGATAAGGTCTTTAATACATGAGAGTTGCATAATGTTCGTCAATCAAATCTGTCAATCAAATACAAGGATTACATCACCTGACCGAGAATAGCTTTTGAGTAAAAGAATGGACAGTGACATGGTTCTCACTTGGGCGGTCATCTTGTCTCTCCTTTTTCCGTCACTTCCCAACTACCTATCTTTGTTTCTACGTCATGTCTCGTTGTTATGTGTTGCGCTTCTGCTTAGAGAGTGCAACACATAGTCTCAACTAATATAATATATCTTACCAACTATTCTAAACTAGGGCTACTTGTCTGTATGAGGCTCTCTGCGCAGGGGACATGGCTGTATGCCCCTGGCATAGCCATTCCCTCCAACACATATAGTGTGGGGGAGGGAAGGGGTATCTCTGTGGTTAAATCTTTCCCTTGCGTTCCGAAGGTAGTAGTTGCGAATCCAGACCGCGACATTCTGTTCAGTGGTGCATTTTACGAATCCAGACCGTGACATTCTGTTCAGTGGTGCATTTTGCGAATCCAGACCACGACATTCTGTTCAGTGGTGCATTTTGCGAATCCAGACCACGACATTCTGTTCAGTGGTGCATTTTACGAATCCAGACCACGACATTCTGTTCAGTGGTGCATTTTACGAATCCAGACCACGACATTCTGTTCAGTGGTGCATTTTGCGAATCCAGACCACGACATTCTGTTCAGTGGTGCATTTTACGAATCCAGACCACGACATTCTGTTCAGTGGTGCATTTTGCGAATCCAGACCACGACATTCTGTTCAGTGGTGCATTTTGCGAATCCAGACCACGACATTCTGTTCAGTGGTGCATTTTACGAATCCAGACCACGACATTCTGTTCAGTGGTGCATTTTGCGAATCCAGACCACGACATTCTGTTCAGTGGTGCATTTTGCGAATCCAGACCACGACATTCTGTTCAGTGGTGCATTTTGCGAATCCAGACCGCGACATTCTGTTCAGTGGTGCATTTTACGAATCCAGACCGCGACATTCTGTTCAGTGGTGCATTTTACGAATCCAGACCGCGACATTCTGTTCAGTGGTGCATTTTGTACAGAACGCTAGGATTCTTGTCGGAGATTCGGAATTCGTGATTTGAGCAATACTCTTGCCGGTTGCGTGCCATTTCTGCGGAGAGTGACTAAGCCACATTGGGTAAAAGCCCGGTGCAGTGAAGACAATCCTTCTGCTTCAGACCCTTTAGACCAGTGGTTCTCAAACTGTGGGTCGCGTCCCTTTTAGGGGTCGAAAGACCATTTGACAGGGGGTCGGCAAAGACCATCGGACAACACACATTAATCATAATTAGAAATAAATATTGTTACATAATTTTATGTTTGAGGGCCACCACAATATGAGGAGCTGTATTAAAGGGTCGCGGCATTAGGAAGATTGAGAACCGCTGCTTTAGACATATAATGTGGTACATGTATTTTCTATCTATTGAAGCTCAGTGATAGAAGTTTCAGTCTATCAAATTCTAACTGTATACTTAGCAATATCATTTGTCTTTACTAGAATGTCCAGAATGCAATTCAGTCAAGAAGCTTGTGTTGACATTCTCTTATCATGTCTTTTCACTGTCATCAGCAGAACTCACTGCATCTAAATACAACTAAACAACAATATGTAATCAAATTGTGTGCAATGACCGTGTTTTTAAACATCACCCCCAACTCCTCTGTATTTTGTATTCCAGTAGTTTGTGTATCCCATATTGATCTCTCATATTGTAACCAAACTAGAACGATATCGATTACTGTTTCTGGTTAATTAAGCAGTTCTGTAAATGATCATATGCTTTTAACAACAACTCCTTTTTGCTATATTTCTTACCTAGTAGACGCCATCATGCAGTCTGATTGATAGAACCATCATAATTTCACTTCGGTGCGTAACCATGTGTGCTCCGATCTCTTTCTTACACGATAAGGTTTCAGCTGCAGTGCACAAACTTCATAGCACCGGCTAGGGTCGCGGATGTAATTTTTAAGATGGTGAAGATATTTATGAAGCAATTTTATTTTTTATCTTTTCTAATGAACTTTGCCCAGGTAGCGGCTTTCCAGCCTGCTTTTCTCGATTTTAGCTGCCAATTGTTCTTTTACGTTCTCAAATTGAACACAGGACTTGCGTTTTATCGACCGTCTTCGATAAGACTGGGAACTCACCTACACTGAGATCAGGGATCTCTGGAAAAAAAATCAACCAGATGGTTCCAAGAGGAAGCGAACCTGTTAGCTTTGGCCTGAGAGATGAGCCCATAACCTCTACGCCACAGATACGCCCGCGCAGTAGCGCATCTTAATGTCTATCTAAAATGGAATGGGTTGAAAAAAAGTGCTACGGAAAAATTTAAAAAAAAACGCACTAGACAAAGAAGTGAGAAAATATAAACATCAAACAAGAAATAACAATCTAAGAAACTCAATCATAAAGAAAATCTTGTCTAATAAACTCAATCATAAAGGAAATCTTGTCTAAGAAAATGAAATATTGTGATAACATTGAATGTTACAGCGGTTTAGAGTGAGCAGTAATGGAGAGTAGGGTTACTGGATGACGAGGCAGGGGTTGAGCAAGAGAGTGGGGGCAAAAATAAGATGTTAAAGAAATCTTGAACATTATGATAGAGAAGGCAGAGAACTGGTTAGAGATTGAGCCATTTTCAAATGTGGTGTGATAAATATGCTTTCCACAAAGGAAACACTACATGATGTTTTATGACGATTTCGTATATTTTACTTGTTCATCTTAGATACACAATCTACTGCAAGATTGTCAACTGGTAGCAGGTATAAGAAAAGAAACCTGGCCCCATAACACATAGTTTCGCGAGAAGCTGTACGGAGAAACGGAGTCCCTTAAAAACATGGTAAAATTCATGAGAAAAGTTGGTTCATCAGTCTAGGCCGGGATCACGAGAGAAAAGATACACAATCAAGCATTAAAACTTCAGCAAAGAATTCCTATATGAACATATCCTTCTCTTCATAGTCTGTTTTTGTGATGTTGCAATGCTATAATCATCGAATCTAAGCAATGCATTTCTTGTTACCTTGTATAATCAAATATCCTTTTATGTGATATTTTACACTCTTTTGGTGCTATGTTACACTCTTTTGTTCTTCGCAATAACAGCTTGATTTTGTTGTTGTTATTGACAGACAGTTCTCCGTTGTCTTAATTAATTTCTTTAAAAAAAAACTATTTTCAATTTCTACACACTCTCAGTTTATTTTCTGATTATTTTCTGTTCTCTTTCTTTCTCAACATTTTCTGATGATGTTCTGCTTTATGTGTTTATATCACCCCTGTTCGAATATTCCAGAATTATCAAACTCATACAATAGAAGAGTTCAACACACAGGATAGGGTGGGTTAGGATTTCCTTAAGCCCCATAATTTAGCATCCCGCTTATGCCCAGCTGACACCGCCTGCTTCTGTCAAGTGTGGAACCTGAATGATGTGTGGTAATAGGGAATATATCGATTGGCATCTTCCTCCAGCAACAATGGGTTTCACGAGGTGTTTAGGAACATAACCGTGTCTGTTAGACTGGTCTGTGTTGCTTGTATCGATAAAACTGTGAACTGCTATTGGGGTTGTAAAGACGCACATTCAACGTGGTTATACTGTTATTAATAAAAATGTAGCCGTTGTTTTATGAAACATATACAGCATATTCGTATTAACTTTTTATTTCATCAGTATTTCTAGCAGGAAATATATGTTTTTATTTGGCTAATTACATAGCAAAATAGTTTTATCGAAAGAAATAATGTATTAATAAAAAACATAATATGTGAAGCAAAACAGTAATAAAAACAAAACAGTCTTGAAACAACATATAAATAAAAAGGGTAATATGTATAGGAACAGAATAGTAATAGAATACATTAGTAAAATGAACAAAATAATAATAGAATACATTAGTAATATGAACAAAATAGTAATATTAACTAAAACAGTAAAAGAAAAAAAGAAATAGTAATAAGAACGCAATAGTAAAAACGGAAAACGAAAAACAAATTAGTTATAGAAACAAAATAGTACATAAAAAAACCAATTAATAATAGGAATAAGATAGTTAATTGAATAAAATAGTAATTGAAAAACATATTCTTATACTAAAATAGGAAAAGCAATAAAGGGACAAGACAAAGGTAAAAAATTGTTATACAAACATGTTGGTAATTAGAAGGATATAGTAATAAGTATAAATATTTATAAGAAATGAATAGAATATGATGTGATTATAATATAACAAGCAAATGCACGTAGATAGATATAAGATGCATATATTTTTATATATATCAGATTTAATGTCAGTAAACTCCTACAGAAAAACACTGTCTGTTTGATGTGATACTGTTCACTTATTATATAACGAAAATTCGAAGTCTTCAGTTTGTGATGACGTTGTGTTTTTTAACAGATAGTTATTCGTTGAGGTCAGTTTATTTATCCCATGCCAACACAATTTACTTGGAGATACAGATTATGCTCTTTTACAAAGTGTGGTTCTTTGACTAAGGTTAGTCAGTGTTTCTTCCATATATTGTTTATATTTGTCTCTTATCCTTTCAGTCAGCTCTGAAAGAATTAATCTTCATTATCTAGCTAAATCTCTCTCTCTCTCTATAAATATATATATATATAATTACATCTTGTGCCTTTTTTAGATAGTTGGAACATAGTTTGGGGCATGCCGGATGGGGCATGTTAGATGGGGCATGTTAGATGGGGCATTAGATAGGCATGTTAGATGGGGCATGTTGAGCATGTGTGGGTGATTTAAAACTTTACGGATGATGCAGCTGGCCCCCAAACCAAACCCTATCTTAGTCGATCTAACGACATATCAATGTAGGTTGCAGTTTTACATTTTGCTTTTTGTGTACCTAGCAACCTACAAGCGTCCTATCTATCTACTATACATTTATAATTGCATTTCAAATGTGTATCTATACTTTAATTGTCGGTATTTGTATCTGTTTGTATATTTTATTGTCTGTCTATTTGTCGTTACATCAGTTTCTCTTTCTCTTTAATTCTGTTTAGCTGTCTATTTTTCAGTATGCATATCTTTCTATGTTGATTTTCCGAGTTCATATTTTATGAAAATTGCAACTTTTGTTTATTCTTTTCCAGAAGTCATACGTTTAAAATGTATGTTCAAGTTTTCCTTCATGTTTGCAATCATACATGCCTCAGAAAATGAAGTATTTCGGTCACGTTTAACGACACGGTTGTATGGAGAGAGCAGTAATTGAAAGCATGGCTCCGCAGGGTAGATGTAGGGGAAGATCAAGACGAAGGTGGCAGGAGGACATCAAAGAAACATTGAATATGACGCTGGAAGAGGCGGGATAACTTGCTAGAGAAAGATAGTTTTTTTAGGCAGTTTATGATGAAAGCGATGTTCCTCAAGAGACATGCTGCTATATTATCTATAAATATGTCTTTATAATTGATTTAGACAGTATCTATTCTCTGAATTTTCTATCTTAATTTAGTAACATAATGGAAAAAACATGTCTTTGCTTGTGCGAGTGTTTCTGTCAATGGAATTGCTCATCTATGCTAATGTTGTTATAATTGTGTTGGAGGGAAGGCTATGCCAGGGGCATACAGCCATGTCCAGGGCAGAGCTCATACAGACAAGTAGATAGGACTACGTGTAGTAGAAACGCAGAGGCTAGAATAAGAATTTTGACGTAGTATTGCACGCTA
Organism: Arion vulgaris; assembly: GCA_020796225.1. Lineage (NCBI taxonomy): Eukaryota > Metazoa > Mollusca > Gastropoda > Stylommatophora > Arionidae > Arion > Arion vulgaris. The sequence continues at coordinate 63,052,155 of CM036757.1, read as the reverse complement.
GTGAAGTGACGCACTTAGATAGTGACGCACCTAGCATATAAGCTAGTGACGTAGTGACATGTAGCAGTGACGAGCTTAGCGACGTAGTGACAACAAAGCAAGAACGATATAATCACCGAACTTGAAGGGACATGTTTGTAAACACGGTCTTGGCATACCATCATTAAACATGATCTAATCACAAGAGATGTGTTTGAGTGTGTCATTAACATCTTACATCAAGATAAGTACCATCTACCTATGCTGTATCAACTACCATTAGGCTCAACATTCACAAACTGATAATATCACCGAAGCATTAAAGAACAGAATGGAATACCCATTCTACTACAATTGTAACATAAAATTAGATAAGAAAATGACAAGAATTGATTAATGTTTGTCAATGTAATGAAATCATAGAGGATTCTTCACCCTTTTGTGCACACCTTTTTGTGCACACACTAATGTGCACCTACTTTTGTGAACACGATTTTCTATAGTCACTAATATGTATGTAAAAAATTATTTACTTTACAAAAATTATTATTTACCGCTTTTTCTGGATGGACCTTTGTGTACATACTTAACTGTAACTCATGTGTACACATACATTTTAGTGTACATTTATACCAAACAGAGCAGAATTCAAAACTCTATTTTATAATTCATTTGCTGTAATCCACAAAAATAGTACACAAGTACCATAAGATTAATACTGTAAATAGCTTTTCTTAATATAAACTATTTTGGCACGAGAGGTGACTTTTCGGAAAATGTTTACTTCCCGAACTGTTTATCAAGTGACTCGTCGTATTTTAGAGTTAAAGTCTCCGCCTGTTACCGGTACTCTCAAGCGAGCAAAGAATAGTAACACTGCGACCTACAAGGCATGTCGTAAGAGGCGATTAGGTAGTGGCTCTAAGTAAGTTATCCTAGTAAATAAAAAGATTCTCAGAAATCTGATGGCTGTCCGACTTGTAGGTGCATAACTGGCACAACATACAATCCCTCTTAGGCTCAGATCACATACAAACCACAAAAAGTTGTTAACAAACGGTCAATATGGAGCGTTTGAAGAAGAAGAAGAATAGTTAAAGCAGACGCAATGTCAAAAAATGTGTTTCTAAAATGTATTTACTTAGTATCGAGACTTGCAATAGACCGATATTTGTTTATCAAGTGCACTAAGAAAGTAAACAGATCTGACAACACGAGTTCGTAGAAATGTCAGTATCGATCTCAGTAGTCGCTGCTAATATCTATAACGTCTGAGCTCATATACAAAAAGAAAAAAAAGAAAACGTGTATACTATAAGGAAGAGTAAATATTGAATGTGTTTATTAAGGATGCAGCCATTCTTCATCAATTACAAAATTTAAAGAAATATTGTTCACACAGATCTACTAAATATATCAGTAGAGTAAAAAAAAAATACCTTGGTCACACAAAACGTCGAAATAAAAAATATTATTCCTTTATAACGTAATATAATAGAGAAGGAATAGCTTGCTCGTTCTTCATCATCAGGTGCCGTGCCGGCTGGCATAGGCGATCTAGCATGACTAGCTCGTACTTAACGTAATAAATTTGGTAGAAAAAAATTGATAATACATAAAGTACATGTTTTATATTCTTATATTCTTCTCGCATGGCTAAAGTTAAAAAGGTCATGTTATCAATTTTGCCATACCGTTTTATCCTGGACAACTCAATCTATTTTTCTAAAAAATAAAATCATATTTATGTCACTTTTCTAAAAAAATAAACAATATATGTTGATCAGAAAACGCAACATGCATCTACCAAATAAATTCTGCCCATAATAAACCATATATTCGTTCACCAAAACCGCCTTGTGTGCATGTGAAGGCAAGGGAAGCAAATAATAGTACCACTGCAACCTACAATGCATGTCGTAAGAAGCAACTGATGTAGGCCCAATGGATACTACCCTAGTAAAAAAGCAGCGCAGACATCGGATGTGCTGGTCTACTTGTAGGCGCATAACCGGCACAACGTTAAATCGCTCTTAGGCTCAGATTACATACAAATCACACATAGTGGTTGACAGGTGGTCGATGCAGAACGTTTGAAGAAGAAGAAGTGCACCAAAAACAAACTAAATCTATGTACAAAAATAGCATATGTATACAGTTTAAACAACTATAGATGTACAGTAAACACATCATTACATATAGCCCCCAAAGAACATATGTGTTTCTTCATAAATGAAAAACATCTACACGCACCCAAATAGACCATATACACGTCCACTCAAAACATTTATACATATACTTAAGTACATACTATTTGTATTCCCACACAGACACTATGTTGTAAGAAAATAATATTTGTATCCACACACAGAAACTATGTCTGTAGAATAAAATATGTGTACCCACCCACAGAAATCATGTCTGGTGAACATAATATTTGTACCCAACCAAAGAACACATGTCTGAAGAACATAATATTTGTATCCACACACGGAAACTATGTCTGTAGAAAAAAATATGTGTACCCAACTACAGAAACTATGTCTGGTGAACATAATATATGTACCCAACCAAAGAACACATGTCTGAAGAACATAATATTTGTATCCCCTTAAAGAAACCATGTCTAATGAACATAATATTTGTATCCACACAGAGAAACCATGTCTGAAGAACATAATATTTGTATCCACACACGGAAACTATGTCTGTAGAAAAAAATATGTGTACCCAACTACAGAAACTATGTCTGGTGAACATAATATATTTACCCAACCAAAGAACACATGTCTGAAGAACATAATATTTGTATCCCCTTAAAGAAACCATGTCTAATGAACATAATATTTGTATCCACACAGAGAAACCATGTCTGAAGAACATAATATTTGTATCCACACAGGAAACTATGTCTGTAAGAAAATTATATTTACCAATCACAACAACTATTTTAAAATAAAATCATATTTACACTTTCAAAAAAAAATATGTTGAAGAACATAATATTGACCAAAAAATCATGTCTAATAACCATAATATTTGTATCCAAAAGTGAACATGTAAGAGAAGCAAAATATTGTACCACCAGAGAAACGCATGTGTAAGAAATAATATTTGTATACACACGAAAAAGCCAGTCGAAGAACATATGTTTGTATCCATAACCGGACAACTATGTCTGTAGATTAAACATATGGTACCAATGGTGACATTATGTGAGTGAAAAGAAAAGTTCACCAAAGAATACTATTCTGTAAAAAATAATATTTTATCCTTAAAGAAACCATGATGTACATAGAACAATATTTAATATCCCCAAAGAAACATATGTTTTTCATAACATAATATTTGTACCACAAAGACATAACAGTCCAAAAACATTTATACATAACTGTAAGACATAATATTTGTATCCCACACAGAACTGTTGAAGAAATAATATTTGTATCCACACACGGAAACTATGTCTGTAGATAAAATATGTGTACCACCACAGAAACTATGTCTGGTGAACATAATATTGTACCCAACCAAGAACCCATGTCTGAAGAACAAAATATTTGTATCCCCTTAAAGAAACCATGTCTAATGAACATAATATTTGTATCCATCCAAAGAACCATGTCTAATGAACATAATATTTGTATCCACCAGAGAACCATGTCTAATGAACATAATTTTGTATCCACCCAGAGAACCATGTCTAATGAACATAATATTTGTATCCACACAGACATGTAAAAACATAATATTTGTATCCACACAGAGAAACATGTATAATAAATATTGTATCCAACTACAGAAACTATGTCTAATGAACATAATATATGTATCCAACAGAACCATTTCTGAAGAACAAATATTTGTATCCACCAAGAAACTATGTCTAATGAACATAATATTTGTATCCCACAAGAAACTATGTCTAATGAACATAATATTTGTATCCCACAGAGAAACCTATGTCTAATGAACATAATATTTGTATCCATCCAAGAACCATGTCTGAAAGAACATAATATTTGTATCCACCCAAAGAACCCATGTCTGAAGAACAAAATATTTGTATCCACCCAAAGAACCCATGTCTGAAGAACATAATATTTGTATCCACCCAAAGAACCCATGTCTGAAGAACATAATATTTGTATCCATCCAAAGAAACTATGTCTGAAGAACATAATTTCTGTATCCAAACTTCTGAAGAACTCCATTTCTGGTGACATAACATTTATATCCATCCAAGAACCCATGCCTGGTGAAAAAAATATTTGTATCCACCCAAAGAACCCTTGTTTGAAGAACATAATGTGTGTATCCACACAGAGAACATATGTCTGTTAATAAGAACTATATCTGCATCCACACTATAAAAAACCATGTGTGTTCTTTAGAAATATATACGCATCCCCACATAAATCCATTTCTGTATAAAACTTTAAAAAAACCATGATTATTAGTTATAAAAATGTTTGTCTGTCATCTCCCTGAAGACTATACTTCTATTAGTCACGTTATGACTCTTGTCACAGACACATCAACAGAAATATAATAAATCAACAGACGTCTGGGCTATGTGGTTTTACTGCTAATAAGCCTTTTTAAAGACTTTCTATCATTCTGATTTAAAATGACAGCCATTTGGTTGTCAGGAAAGAGTTCATGAAGATGGGTTCTCGAATTTCATACAGTTCTGTTAGAATCCACGAGAATGTCACGCCATGCTAACCCTAGCTACCATGTGTATACATCCGCTTGTACAGTCAACAATGACAGGTTAGCCATTGGCGTCATTGAATTTCCAGATCGATAACATGAAAAATCGCCTTCCGCTGGTTGAAAAGTTCGTAACAGCACATTCATACAAGGAATTGAACATCGACGAGAACACATATAGGATAGAAACAGTTTCATTGATCGATCGATTGTATTGGCTAGTGTCTCCACTTTGCGCACGAGCAATCACGCTCTCTGAATGTACTGTGTACCAAATATATTGTAGTGAAGATCTCATCCAGCTGAAAAGCACAGCACGATTTAATCAGTTACCTTCAATAATGTTTTTTTTTCCTACTGTTGTATGTGGATATTTTAGTGATATTGTGTAGGCTTGTACTTTTGCTCTGTCCTTATTTATGTATGCGGAGGTTTTAAATCAAGTCTGCAGACAGAAACCTTATAAAAAGAATAAGAATCCGGCAATCGAGGTTCTTCGCACATATAATGCGAAGAAAAGATTTATAACATTTAGTGACAACAGGTAAAATTCAGGGAAGGAGAGATTGTGGAAGACAAAGGGAGAAGATGTTGGATGACCTGACATCATGGTTCGAAACAAAATCGACGTCAGAACTGATTACATGCACCAAGCAGAGAGAGAGAGAGAGAGAGAGTTCTAGAAAGACATGATCGCTTTCGCCAGCAGGCATGGCACATGATTGATTATTTATGTACGAGTTCGGTTCATAACTTTAGGTCGGTACGTATGTATTTTTGTTATTTCTGTTCCCTTCTTGTGGAGCATAGAGCCTCAAGAATTCTTCGTCACTTTTCCCGGTCTCTGACTGTTTTCGTTATCGCTTCCCACGATAGTCTATCATTCTTCATGTCCTCAAGAAGACTCCGTCTCCAGGTCTGTTTATGACGTCCCCTTTTATGTCTTCTTGTCAGATTTCACTTAAGTGATTGTTTAGTGACATTTGACTATGTCTTCCCCAGGGTATGCCTGTCCCATTGTCATTTTCTCCTCTTAATCTGGGTTCCTATCCTATTCTTATCCACAGAAAAAGATTAAAAATAAAAATAAATCCTAATACATATCTTCACCATCTTCAAAATTACATCGAGGCATTCGCCGGTGCTACGGAGTTTATTCCCTGTTCAATTCCAATAATAGCATCGACATTTACGATTAAAGCTTCACGCCCGAAGTAGAAAAGTGATATCTCCTCTTCTCTCTGGAGATGTTTCTAGAAGAATAAGTTGACATAGCTTTGGTATTATCTTTTGTAAGGACTACTTTGGTATTAGTATGTTGTAAGGACTATTTTGGTACTAGTATGTTGTAAGGACTACTTTGGTATTAGTATGTTGTAAGGACTACTTTGGTATTATCTGTTGCAAAGACTACTTTTCCATTATCTGTTGTATGGACTACTTTGGTATTAGTATGTTGTAAGAAATACTTTGCTATTTGTATGTTGTAACGACTACTTTAGTATTATCTGTTGTAAAGACTACTTTGGTATTATCTGTTGTAAAGACTACTTTAGTATTATCTGTTGTAAAGACTACTTTAGTATTATCTGTTGTAAAGACTACTTTGGTATTATCTGTTGTATGGACGACTTTGGATTAGAGGGTTTGTAAGGAAATATTAATTATCTGTCTAAAGCTACTTGGATATCTGCAGAGGCAGCATTTGGCTTATAGTGAGAGGAATTCGGAGGACTGTTGGGGTGGCACAGTTCTGCTCAGAACAAGTTATTTGATGAGGATGAAGGACTACTTTGACATCAGTCTGTTGTAAGGACTACTTTGGTATTATCTGTTGTGAAGGATTCTGAAGCTCTTGGTATTTGTCTGTTGCTCAAGGACTCAGTCAAACGGATTGTATCATAGACACACGTTTGCAACATACACACAACACACAGACACATATATATATTAGTGACGGCTGGTCATTATTGACTTCCTTTCTCGTTACCTGTCTCTATCTCAATTTTTTTAATATATCTACATTTCACTTACTCCATCCGTCTGCGCAACTGATTCATCCCTTTCAAAGACTTTGATATTTTTCCTTCTTAAAACGCTCCATATCGAAAACATGTTAACCACTTCTGTGTTTTTGTATGTATCTGAGCTTAAGAGTGATTGTATGCTGTGCCAGTTATGCGCCTACAAGTAGGCCAGCACATCCGATTTCTGATATACAGATCATTAAAGCCACTCTCCTTCCTTTATGACTCTTCTCTCCCTCACATTCACTGTCTGCTTAATGGATTAATTCGTTTCTCTGACTCCACTGACTCCACTGACACTGTTGTTAAGAAATGTTAAACCTATCTATCGATGTTCAACGTAATCAATTATTTCTAAAATGTTCAAGTTTTCGTTAAATAAGAAACTTTCTCTGCATAACTGCATCTCTTTATAGTATTCCCATAGGTGTCTCCATTCTTCAAGTCTGCAGAGACGTCTCAAGACAAACCGTGACATGTCTTGTATTTTCTGTTCATGACATCTGCAACCTTGACAATTTTCTTTTTAAAAAAGTTGTCATTCATGTAAATTCCGCATGATTGCTTTTATTTATTGCGCAGGATCGACATTTATCACGTGGTTTGTTGTGTCAGCAGACTTGGAAAAATCGACAATCTTGCTTACTTGTTTCATGTTACTTACTTAGTTATCTGGTTGGTTAGTTCGCCCGTGTGGTGTCGGGGCCCGCAAAGGAAGCAAAGAATAGTACCACTGCAACATACAAGGCATATGTAAGATGCGACTGATGTAACCTAGAGACGCTACCTAGTAAATAAAAAGCGTCGCAGAAATCGGATGTACTGGCCTACATGTAGGCGCATAACTGGCACAACGTACAATCGCTCTTAGGCTCAGATCACATACAAATCACATAGCGTGGTTAACTAATGGTCTATATAGAGCGTTCAAAACAGAAGAAGAAGAAAGAATGTTGGTTAACTGATTGATTGATTGATAGAAATATCATTATTGCACTTCGGTGAGTAGCCATGTTTGCTTCGATCTATTTCTTACTCAGGAGTATCTCAACGGAAGTACACGAACTTCGTAGCACCGGCAAGGGTTCTGGATGTAAATCAGAAGATGGTGAAATGTTGTGTATGAATTTTAGAAAAAAAAAAAAGAAAAAAACAACTTTTAGTCTGGTTATCCTATATCTGGTTTGTTACTTGGTTAGACATAAAGTTATGTTAACCAATTAGTTAGTTGATTAGTAAGTAACCTAATTAGAGTATTGGTGAGTTAATTAATTACTAAATTAGTTATTTAGTTCTTTCTCTCATTTGACCTTTGGAGTCGACATTCTGAATTGCGTTATTTTTAACGATGACGCAAATCGAGAATTATGGCTAATTCTGTATGCAATAATATTTATGTTTCTGAAGTCATAAGTAACAATAATTACGTACTTAAAAGGTTAATTAGTTTGTTAGTTAATTAGTCAGTTAATTAGTTTGTTGTTTATTTAGTAGTTTAGTTAGGTAAGTAGTTGCTAAAATAGTTATTTCGTTTCATTGTTAGTTTTCTAGCAAAGTTGCTAATTAGCTAGTCGTACAGTAAATTAGTCAGCAGTTAGTGTATATGGTTAACTGGTTAGTTAGTTTATTGTTAGTTAGTTAGCTAGCTAGTTTACAAGCTAGTTCATTACTTACCTAGCTACTCTTATCTTGTCTTATCCACATGTGTCGTGAAGCATCGTGGAGAGTTTCTCTCTCTCGATCACCGCCCAGACCGATGTACTAGACCTCCCATAAATTCATGTGGAAATCTGATTCATGTAGCCTTAGCATTGGTGCGTTTTGCGTCACATCTACAGCACCATTTCGAGCTCTGGTGTTTATCCTTCGGCGATGTGTCTGATATCAGCCAGCGTTTACTCGGTTCGCTCTCCGTTCTGTAGCCATCTAGTGTTTTTACGGTGTGGGGGTTAGCTAGCCCCACGTCCAACCTCATTAGGCGCCTCTTACGACATGTGTGGCAGGTAACCGTGGTTCTATTCTTTACACCCCAATTTGGGCCCCAGTAAAAACTCGAGCGGTGAGGAGTTTCAGTTTTCTATGCTGTGCCAGGTGTGTTGCATCTGTAGCTGTTTGTCTTGTATATCTCTGTATTTATGTGATATTATCTATCCATTGTGCTCTTGGTCTTCCTCTGTCTCTGTGTCCGGGTTGCCGGTTGTTAAAGGCACAAGATGGTAGTAGAACTGGCGACTGGAAGACTCGACATGCGCCGATAAATGAATGTCTCTAAGCAATACTTGAAAGCTATTGATATAAACACATGCGCATGGTAAACATTCGTTAATATATGTAACTGGCAGTAAAGGAGTTCGGAGTAGGCTGCTGCGTTTGAGTACAGTCTGATCAAGCAATCAGAGAAAGCAAGACTTTACTCCAGGGTGCACCTTCATCATGGGAGACCTGCCTCATCATTTTGATCTGAGAATTGTTGAAGAGACTATCACAACTGCACTGATGGTAATGCAGAGTGCCTATCCTGCTGCACTGCTCTTCCCTCACGAATGAAGGAAACATACTACTACTACTGCTACTACTACTACTACTACTACTACTACTGCTGCTGCTACTACTACTACTACTACTACTACTACCCATCATCAAGGTGCATCTCCTTTATAGGACGCTGCTCTATTTGCATCGCATCTAAAATTCACTCTAGCCAGTTCATCCTCTTCGCCGATGGTCATATTCATGGTTTCTTTGATATATTGTAGCCATCTTCTTCTTGGTCTTCCTCTGTCTCTGCGTCCTGGGACCCTGTCCTCCAATATTGTTCTCTCTAGGCCATCGTGACACTACTACTACTACTATTTAATTAACTAATCAGTTGGGTAGTAAGGTATCTAGTTAGTTTGTTATCTAGTTATCTAGTTAATTTGTAAGTTACCTTGTTGGTGGTTAGTTACTTAATTAGCTATTTAATTCGTTGATTAGTTCAATAGTAAGCTATCACGTTGCAATTAGGCAAAAGTTAATATAAGATATTGTAATACGATGATAACAAAACTTGAGCTACATTAGTGAGTAGGAGGCATTCGAAAACATAAATAAAACATTCACAAACATGTGCACTGATGCAGTTGAGAGAACATCAATACACACCTAACAGTGCCAATAAAACATACTGCTGAATCAGGTTGTCACGAACAAAAGCTATCAGTAACAAAAAGATCAATGAATCGGAATAGTTCTAAAGTTTCTATAAAGCTGAAAAAACAAAAAGAGAACATTTCTTGCAGCATGAAAACTGCGACTGTTGGCTTCATTAAATCGTTAGGACAAGATGTGCATGAGAGGTTGTGCATTAAGCTAAGAATATTCTCATATCACAAAAATAATTTTATAGAAACATTAATTTTATTTTATTGAGAGTTGATTAGGCAAGAATAGATTAATTCCGGATTTGATTTGGACAAGAAGAATTTCCACAATATGGTGTCGGACGGGAAAGATCGAAGATAAATAGAACAACAGAAACAATAAATAGTATCGATGAAGCTGATCAAGTTGGAAACACGGGATTTTGATAGTCAATAAATAGAGAGAGGAAGTAGGTCGAAGATCGAAACCTCTTTAAACAGATATGTATAGTCATTCTAATCTTTCAGATTGCATCTCTCAACATTCTTTTATTTAAGTGAAATTTATAATATTGACTTCTTCAGGTAACTTTGTGTGATGTTTATGTAACACTGTTTGCCTGATTCAACACTTCTTTGAGTAATTGCAGCAAAACAGCAATATTTTCATTCTGTGCTGCTGTTAAGAAGAAAAATCATGCAAGATAAAGACATAGGAGCAAGTTATTAGATAATGCATGTGACAAAAACATGTGTGTGTATTTTTTGAAATGCGTATAGGTTTATATAATATTATAAGGAAACGATGGTGGAAATATTTAAGTCATGTTCTTAGATCAGACGAAAAGAGACTAGATCGACAAGTCCTTATGTGGTCACCAGTTGGGAAAAGAAAACGTGGAAGACCAAATACCACTCTTCGAAGAATCATCCAACAAGTAAGTAAACTATTTGGATGTAAAACCATAAAGATCTCCAACTGCTAGCAAAGAACCGTATCACATGGAGATCTAAAACCTCTGCCCTATGTGCCGCCTTTGGCACGAAAGGAACAAACTAACTATAGGCTTATATTAGACAATCAAAGATGCACAATTTCAGAAGTACTGTCCGACCACGTTTACATGTATTTCTCATTACTACGTCTCAGCTTCTTTGTTAGTTACACGCACTGCCTTGTGGAGAGGGCTCGGAGAGCTCAACGCTAAGTGAGTAAACATTAATAGAAAACCCCCACTGTTTTGTGGGTTAGCACGGTAATGCAGAGGGCTTGAGGAGTAAACCTTGACCAAATATCCGGAGGAGGGACCTAATGCAGTTGATGGTTAATTGTGTATTCCATTCCATCTTCAGGTATCTCCTGCAAACCCTGCTTGATTCCAAACGTTTAGACTTTGTTCTTCCTTTGGATTAAACAGTAGGGTAGAGAGGGGTTTGTGCAAAATTGACAAGGCACATTGTCCATAACACCAGCCTAGGCTAGACACAAAGGAAAAGGCCATATACTTCTCAGCTGTTCATCGGTTCTCATTGAACAATTTACAATTTATTTACACTGTTGCCATTACATTTGTTACTTTTCACTGCATATAATACATGCAACGCAACGTGTGCGAGCGCATTGTATGTGCATGTATATATGTGTATGTGTTGGAAAATACCTAAAGTTTCAGAAACACTTTTAGACAATACAGAATCCAAGTTCCTCTTGTTCCTTTATGACTCAAATGACCAGATTATAATTCTTTGAATCTGAAAATAACAACTCTCACAGAGAATTTGTTTCCATATAATTTCCTTGTTTATTTTATATTTTAACGTTTACCTTTATTCTCATTATTTCTCTAAAGTGCAGCAGCTTCAAGGAATTGCGTAGAATGAAATAATATTTTCTTAGCCTTTATAAATCACGTTTGGTGTTTGTTGACAAAATTAATCTCTATTACAAATAGACTCGCCTATTTGATTGTTAACATCCCCTAGAGCAGTGGTTCCCAAACTTTGAATTACCGAGGACCTCCTACATTTTGATAAAGCGGACCCCAACAGTTTATATATATGAAAATGTACAGGAATGAATTATCTGTGTGTGACTATAGTAAACATTGATCTCCGAATGCGGGAAACATCAAATAAACTTTTATTTTGCCCTTTCATACATTTAGACTTCGGTCTGATCCAGGTCTTTTGATTTCGCAGCAGAACTAGTTTAGAGCTGTTTTTATACGTTTTAAAAATTTTTTTTGAAATGTCAAAATCATAATATTTCTTCAAGCATTTCAAGACTTCCTGTGAGTACCTTGAGGACCTCCAGGATACTTGAGGTCTCCAGGTTGGGAAACGCTGCGAAAGAGCATTAGAAAACTGAGATCCAGAGAAGAAATGAGACACAATGTGGAGATGGTAAATATAAACAGTATATATCTAAAAATGGATGCACTTTTCGTGCAAGTAATTGAGAGTAATAATTCTGAATTAGAAGACGAGGATCGCAGAGAGAGAGAGAGAGAGAGAGAATTAGAAGATGCTAATAGAGAGCAGGGGCAACAAGAGAAATTAAATAAATCAAATGAACGAAAAAAAAAACATTTGCAGATTAACTCAATAATAATATTGACTTTAGCGAATGTTTTGTTTGTTCAGGCTTACGTTGTATTGTTGATGATGTGTGAATTATTCCGGTGTACTTTACTGAACACGGTTTGGTTCAGGGAAATTTCATCCATGCGTCCAATTATCTTTCACTTCTGTTTTCAATGTTACTTGTGAATCAGTAAATCAAAATACAATGTTTCAGATAGATCCGTTCTATGTCTTCTTCTCGTTTGTCTGATATACATTTAGACGTAGGTAGTGTATCTAGTATAGGATGAGCACAAGGAGTTTTCTTACATGAACCCCAGAGAAGCAAGGAAGTAACGAATATGATCAACAAATAAACAGATACAGGTATTAAGAGCTTCGAAAAACAAATAGACAAACACGGACTCGAACCACTTACCTAGCCCTTTGACACCAATCGCCTAGCCTAGCAATACGAGCGTCCTTACGTACACAACCAATGAGCCATCTAGTATAGTGATTCTGATATATGTTTTGCTTGAAGACTTGCTTTTTGTATCTTCAATATCTTTTGCCATTCAAATAAGGCTTTTCCAAGTTCAGAGGTTCCTTTAATTTAGATCCTAAAATAAGGATCAAGGATGTATCATTAAATACACATTTAACGTTGTGGGTGTATCATTCATTAAACCTAAAATGTTATAAGTGTATCATTAAATAAACCTACAATGTTATAAGTGTATCATTAAATAAATCTACAATGTTATAAGTGTATCATTAAATAAATCTACAGTGTTATAAGTGTATCATTAAATAAATCTACAATGTTATAAGTGTACCATTAAATAAATCTACAATGTTATAAGGGTATCATTAAATAAATCTACAATGTTATAAGTGTACCACTAAATAAACCTACAATGTTATAAGTGTATCATTAAATAAACCTACAATGTTATAAGTGTATCATTAAATAAACCTACAATGTTATAAGTGTACCACTAAATAAACCTACAGTGTTATAAGTGTACCATTAAATAAATCTACAATGTTATAAGTGTATCATTAAATAAATCTACAATGTTATAAGTGTATCATTAAATAAATCTACAATGTTATAAGTGTATCATTAAATAAACCTACAATGTTATAAGTGTACCATTAAATAAATCTACAATGTAAGTGTACCATTAAATAAACCTACAATGTTATAAGTATATCATTAAATAAACCTACGGTGTTATAAGTGTACCATTAAATAAATCTACAATGTAATAAGTGTACCATTAAATAAACCTACAATGTTATAAGTGTACCATTAAATAAATCTACAATGATATTTGGATAACAGTAAAAACAAAATAAGGAAGAGACTCTGGCGATGTATAGGAGACACAGTCAGAAAACCAACAAGAAACAGTGCAGAGAGGCGCTTTTTAGAACCCGCAGAGAAAGATGAGTAGGAGAAAGCCTAAGCATACTTGGAGAAGAGAGATGGAGTGTGGTATTAAAAAGACAGGTAAAACATGGATAGAATTCGAAGGGATGACAGGAGAGAGGAAGAGCTGAACGAGGACCTGCGCTCACTTGGGAGTTGAAATGTGAAGAAGAAAAAGAAGAATACCACTTGCTTGGTTTGTATTCTCTATTGAAACATGTTGTATATCTAACATTAATTTTCCTATTATTATGTGTCTTATTAACTTTAATGTTGCATAGAGTAACCGGATGAAGGTCGTTTATCACCTCGACCACATGATTGATGCTACCGAGTGCGCTAGGTCTGTGAAAACTGTCAGTAACGCTATATGTTAAGACAGGAATCAATGTGACTTCATTTTTTTTTTTGGAGAACTGTGACAGGTTAATTATCTGTTACATTCTCTCCTTTTCTTTAGCTATGCTTCGCTAGTCTCTGAAATTATCCAGAATATATGTAAAAATTTTTATACGCAATTTATTAAATATGGTATGGTCGGTGTTTCTGCCTAGAAGAAACTAACTGTTGTTTAAGAGTTCATGTTAAAAAAACCATTGTAAACATGAGATAATTATGCTTAAATTTCTGAGAAAACTCAACAATATATATTATTTGTTGTCTATTGTCTTCCCAGGTAGATGATGGAGTTAGTTGTCCACTCTTGCCGTTAAGCGTAGAGGTATGGGATTTAATTTGAGTTCCAGGGTCAGAGGAGTTGCTCTTGTTTTGTTAGTTCATTGTTTATTTAGTGTTGCAGAGTGAAGTGGGGCATACAGGACAACTACTTCTAGTAATGAGGATGGAGGTTGAGGCCGTTACTGCTGCCCCCCCATTGAATCTCTGGGACTTCATTTACTGGGGATGTTGTTGTATCTGACTCTTTGTCGATGCTTCACACGATCCAGAAGGTGGCAGGTTTCGGTATGAGTGGATGTCGTCTATAGAAGTTTCTAACCTTCAGCGGCTTACGTGGGTATACTGTCCTGGGCATGCGGGTGTTTACGGTAATGAGAGAGCGGGCAGGCTTGCGTCAACAGCATCGATTGTTGGGGAGTTGAAGATGGATAAGGGATGTTCTTCGGTCTCTTCGCGACTGTCTGTTGGATGAGGACACTAAAATATATGTTGAATCGATCAAGCGATTTAGGCAGTTTGGAGTTACCCGTTGTAAAAGTAGAGCTGGATGTCTGAGAAGCAAAGTGAGAGGTGTGTTTAATCAGCGAGCCACGGAAACCTTCAGTATGCATACTCTTCGATATCTGTTGGGGAGACTGAGCACCTATGGGTCCACCCGGAGTGCAATGACGTCAGTTTAGTAACCAATAACCAATTATTTAGTGTAATCTTGATATTGTCTATCCATTTTTTTCTTGGTTTTCCCCTCAAGTACCCGATTTCTTTTTATTATATGCTGTTATTTGTGGCTGGTTGTATTCCATTCTGATTAAATGTCCAAATCACAGCATTTGTTATAAATTTGTGCCCACTCTCTTCGTTGTTAGTGATAGAAATATGTGCACACAATAATGGTATGTTTCTGTCCAAATTTATATCATACTAGTGTTTCGTTGAGAGCCGCGGTAGCGCAGTTGTTAGTGAACTCGCTTCTCAAGGCTGGCGGTCTGGGTTCAACTCCCGCAGTGCGCGTGGAAATTTTCCTGACCGCGACGGCTCTCAAGTCGACCCAGCCTCAACTGGGTACCAGACATGCTCTGGGAAAGTAAAGGCGGCCGGTGTGATGCTGACCACATCACCCATCGTGTGCCGACTGTAAATGAAAAATACAGGCCTAACACTGTATTGACCTATATACCACGAGGTATGCTTTTTTTCTTACTTAGTGTTTCGTTGGCTACATACCTCTTCCACAAAATATTTCCATTGTTTCAATTCTGCTGTATTTTTACCAATTGCTTACCAATTCAGGCAAACAATCTTTCAAGTGTCTATTTATATTTCTTATCTAAGTTTTCATTGAAAGTCCAAGCCTTGTCTTCCCATCCTGGTTTACCAGAGAGCTATACTACACAATGCACCTACTGGTATTAACATTTGTTTTAACTGTTGTTACTTTTTATAATACCGCTTTTTAGGCTGTGTAGGACAGGAGAGACATACGCCTATGGAATTTAATGTCCACGTTGCTAGTGCAGTCGCCGTCAAACTGATCAGGGTGTTTTCTTCATGCCCTTGACACACAAAAAAACTCATTGGCTTTACCGGGGATTGAACTCGAGTCTCCCGCATGGGAGCCACGCTCTATTCCATCCGGCCAGACGCACACACTACACTGGCATACAACATACATACTAAATGCATCTACTTGGTCTTGTAATGATTGTCTCTAACGATGCACAATTTCTGAATGGTATATTAAGGTCTAGCTAAATTGTGTGATCTTTCATGTTATAATGAAGAGAGAAATATAGATATATCTCTATTTAAAGCCAGCCTGCCCAGAGTGTTCGTAGCGCTTTGGGCGACGGGAGAAAGCCCTCTGTAAGTGCGGGTTCAATTCCGAGGGCTGACAGAAAAGCCACATGTTCTCCAGATTTACGGTGTTCGGGACACCGACCCGAAGTGTTACGATGTCCATTGCACCGAGCCGAAGGGCTGAAAGTTCAAGTGCTTCTGGATCGGGAAAAAAAATATATATTTGAATTTTAGCAAAGCTACTTATACTATAACTAGTAGCAATAGATGTTCTACATTTCAAAGACAGTAAGAGGATTTGACTATTTCGACTTTATTTATCAAACAACAAGGGAGTGAAGTCTCCCTAGAGAAAACACGACCGAAAGTTTTTCCCCTTTAGCTGTTCTGTCTGCTGGTTTCAGTTTTGTTTGGAAGAAGACGCCAAAAGACTGGATCAATATTTTACCGGTGCCATATTATGAGAGCTTGAGAAGATCCACTTCCTTTGTCAGATGAATAGAATGTCAACGGTCAAAATAGATGAGAAGGGAAATTATCATTCCAATTATGATTAGAAGGAAAGAAAGTATGAATGTATAGGATAATTAGAAAAATATAACTAGTAGAAATTGTTCCAGATATATCCAGAAAAAATGTGATTGAATACATATGAGAAACGACAATAAGCAGATATAATTATCTTACATGTAAGATGTTTAGATAGAGAGAAAGATTCAGTTTAGTAGAGCATGTACAAATAGAATAGCGGGGGTCTTTGTGGGTAAGTGGTTAAATCCTTGCCTTGCGAGTTGAAGATCCTGGGTTCGAATTCGTACCACGACTTTCTGTTCACGTATGCATTTGTTTCCAGAGACCAATAGAATATTTGTAGGAGCTGCTGAGTTCATGCTTTGTGAAATACTCTGGCTGATGTGTGCCATTTCTGCGGAGAGAGACCGAACCATAAAACCCGGTGCAATGAAGTAAACCCTTTTGTTTTGAGACCACCTTGTCAATAAATAGAATAAAAGAAGATATGAAAACTAGTAAATAGAGGGAGTAAATAAATGAATAAATTGAGAGAAAGAATCAATGATGAAAAAAAAACATAAGACAAGATAGAAGACAATTAAAAAGAAGCAATGAACATACAATTGAGAGTAAAACACAGAGAAAATTGAAATAACAATTATGAGCAAAGATTAGAAAAATAATTTTGTTAAAAAAAAACAGCGTTAAATAATTATTTATTCAATCCGTTATCAGTTATCAGTTGTATGAGGACTATCATCATAGCACTTCTGACATGTCCATATGTGCTCCGATCTCTGTCTCAACAAATCTAGCAGCATCCAGCGGCCCAACACGCCAGTTCAATCTCTTTGCATATTTAGAATGTCGTTGTTTTTAGGTTTACTAATATCGACACCCATCTCTCTCAATCTGGTCAGCGACTTTGATTCATAACCCTGAAACTCCTCTGCTCGGAAAGAATCTCTCAATGCGTTAAGAATCTCATTTCGGTCCATGGCAGCTCCACCTGATATTGTAGTCAAGCCAGCGAATCTATCAGCTTGTTTATTGCCCATGACTCCTGCATGTTCAGGTACAAAAATAAAGGTGATTTATCTGAACACTGTCTGTACACAACCTAGAACTAGGCCAGACAACTGAATGGGGGTTGCCTGATCTAGATCAGAAAAGGGCCGACAAATATAAATGTTTGATAGAACACTGCAAACTTTTTTGCAATTTTACTCATTTCTGTGAGTCTATGTTATTTATTGGTGAAAAATATTCATAATATTGATTTTCCTTATTGTTAAACTTAACTTGTGGCATAATATAACTTCAATTTAGCATTTTGTGCTGATTTTAAAATGAATTCGTCTATATACACCAATACTGGAATGCGAGGTCACGTTGTGTAGTTGGGGTCTGATTTTCCATAATTCTTACCTGAGTCCGAAGTCCCATAAGTTTATAGTTGGCTCTGGTCTGTACCATTACCTCCACCCAGTGTCGCCTCACCATTACTGATATACAAGCTACTAGTCAATAAAAATTAAATGTTGAAAGTGTAGGAGGTAGGAAGGTCAATCTATATTCTTTACTTGTGGAATATTGGGTGAATAAAATGAACTCACAATCATTTTGTGTACGATTAGATCAACGAACGTTCCCTCGAGTGGACTAAGACGGTAATATAAATAAACAAATCAAATAGTATGTACACATACATTAATGTGACATCTAGCAGAAGAAATGATTCATATGAAGAGGATCGCCCGAGTTGTTAGCAGGGCCCAAATTGGGGTGTAAAGAATATAACCACTGTTACCTGCCACGCATGTCGTAAGCGGCGAGTAAGGCAGTTGTGAGTGGGCCTAGCTACCACCCACCGTAAAAATACTAGATGGCTACAGAACGGAGAGCGAACCGAGTAAACGCTGGCTGAAACTGGACACATCACCGAAGGATAAACATCACCGAAGAATAAGCACCAGAGCTCCAAATGGTGCTGAAAGTGTGACGTAAAACACACCAATGCTACGGCTGCATGAATCAGATGTCCACATGAATAGAATTTATGGCGAGATCTGGTACATCGGTCTAGGCGGTGATCGCAAGAGATATATATATATGAAGAGTGTAG
Source organism: Arion vulgaris (assembly GCA_020796225.1). Lineage (NCBI taxonomy): Eukaryota > Metazoa > Mollusca > Gastropoda > Stylommatophora > Arionidae > Arion > Arion vulgaris. The sequence goes on along the minus strand of CM036757.1, from coordinate 63,033,198 downwards.
TATTAGGACGTGGGGCTAGTCATCTCACCCTGTAAAAAAGACAAGCTAAAAAAACTTAAACAAACATGGTAAGTAGAAATAAAAGAAAAAAACAAACTCAACAGTTCAAACCCGGGAAATGTCCCCCAACAGGAAAGTAAATGATGTATCGCCGGGAAAGCCGAAAGTATCCGGTGATGCTGACTAACCTTCTTTCCTGTCTGAAAACTGCCAGAATTGGTTGCTGGAACGTGAGAACGTTACTAGAGCAGGGCAAAACAGTCCAGTTAGAAGGATAGGCAAGACGTGGAAAGAATTGGAAGGGATGTCAATAGAGAGGAAGGGTTGTCAATAGAGAGGAAGGGATAAAAGAAATTTGTTGAAGACATATGATCCGTTGGAAGATAAAGATGAAAGAAGAACAAAAACATATGATCACTCATTAAGTGGAAAGGAAACATTAAGAAAACATTAAAAAGTTGAAAATAACATATTTTTTGAATTAAGAAGCTTCAAAATAGATACAACATGTATGCCCACCTGCCCAGCGTATTCGTAGCGAGTTGGACGACGGATGACAAGCTCCCTGGTATTGCAGTTCAACTATGCGCGCTGGCAGAAAAGTCACAGGTTCTCCAGATTTACGTTGTTCGTGGCACCGAACCGAAGGTTTTCGATGTCCATAGCATCGAGCTGAAGAGCTGAAAGCACAAGTGCTACTGGATCGAAAATAAAAAAAAAAAATTTACATGTACAAAATTAAAAAAAAAAATTTACATGTACAAGAACCATTGCAACAAATTTTCTTTGTAAAGATAGAATTTGTTCTGATTTGATCTTCTATATAAATATGATTACAGTCAAGCTTCTGTAGAGATAGAATTTGTTCTGATTTGATCTTCTATATAAATATGATTACAGCCAAGCTTCTGTAGAGATATAATTTGTTCTGATTTGATCTTCTATATAAATATGATTACAGCCAAGCTTCTGTAGGGATATAATTTGTTCTGATTTGATCTTCTATATAAATATGATTACATCCAAGCTTCTGTAGAGGTATTATTTTATGTTAGTTGATCGCACATATATAAGTTTAGAATCTTAGTTTATGTTATATGTAATTTCAATTTATTATGCATGAATCGCCCCAATAGTAAAAGCAATGAAATATAATGCAAGTAATCTTGACTCTACAGAGTCACCAACATAAGCATAAGAAAGAAAGTTAAGACAGAACCTTGCTTGAATTACATTGCGAAACAAAGAATGAATTGGTTCGGTCATGTAATAAGAATGCAACCAAACTCCGCTCTATATATATAGTCTTCTACAAAAAAAATCAGGAAAGAAGGCGAGATGGATAACAAGACATAGATGGATAGATGGAATATCAGAATCCTGCCAAAAAGCAAAAATAACAATCACAAAGCCACTAGTGATGAACAAGACAAAAACATAAAACCACAACACTGGGCATCCTCGATATCCGATATCCGATACCCGATACCTGATAACAGTCTGACGACAAAAGAAGACGAATTTTGACTCCACCCGTGTTTTTAATTGATATGTCACAAAAATCGATTATTTACATTAAGCCAAAAAAAAACTATGCAAAAATCAAAGCGGGAGATCTATTTATAGATTTTCTTGTCAATAATCTTGTTCATCAAATGTGAGCTCTAATGACATGCTAATTACACGTCAAGTTTGTTTTCAAGTTCATTGCGTGTTAATTTTATGTGGTGATATTAATTGTCTGCAAGTCAATGTGCAGACTATTGCTTTTGTCTACCTGTTGTGGTTAATGTCTGTTTCTTAGCGGCTTGTGTATTGTCCTATTTGATGTAATTTATGTATTAAATTTACTTACGTACGTGATGCGCTTAGATAAAACGGTTTATTATCTGCTAACTTCAACAGTTATATTCTTTGCCTTTTTCTCTTCTTTTCTTCGTCTTCACCTTAACCCTTAGAAACGGGGACTGCCTAGAGTAGTTGATAGTAGCTCGGCCTGCTAGCTGTGAGACGCCTCATAGCTCGGGTTCGAACCTACTGTCCGGCATTTGTTCGAGTCCCTGGTCTTACTCAGGACGATAACGTGAGTACCTCTGAAGTCGGAGAAAATCTGCCTGTATGGCGAGGAATACTAATTACGAGTACATTGAGCACACGGCTGCCAGTGTAAAGTAATTTACAATGTGCACGCTGCTGCCATTGTAAGAAATTGGAAAAACAGATTTTACGCAAAAATCAGTTTCAGAGATGAAACTTCGTCTGAGTTGAAAGCGGACGAAAGAAAAAAAAAAAAAAAAAAAAAAACCATAGAAAGACATATGTCATCAGTCAAGACTTTCTAAGACATCCTATCCAATGCCATCTTTTCCAGATCTCTCCACTATCTTCCTATCCTCTTGCATGCCGTTTCCAACTCCCGCCTCCAGTTATACAAGAGCCCTTCCTTGCAGGATCTTTCTTCTTCCCCGCTGACGAGCTAAGAATTTTTGTCCCCGTGGCATATACTAATATATAACATTCTTATCACTGTAAACTAATAACTGTCCTTTAACACACATATTTTTGATTTATCTCCTTAATGAATCTGATGTAGAATAAGCAGTCCCTTTTTTCTGACAGCGTTCTGGTCAAAGCTGTCTGTGAACATCAGTCTCCAAATGTCATGGGAATATTGCTTTCTTTAAACATACAATGCTACAGACTTGTCAGTTCCGTCTGACTTTAAATGTCTATCTTGGTGCTTGCATATTTTGTCTTGAATGGACTGGAATGCATATCCAGGTCTTCAGTGGGAGATTCTCACAAATCCATATTTTAAATTTCTAATGTCTCCATGTTGCCTGAATATTTATTGCGTTACGTGAATGAAACATTTCTTTGCAACTGGTTTTTTTTGTGTGGTTTTTTGATTATTTTATTTTTACTTTGAATCTGGGAGGGAACGGATGAATTTTTAGTCATTGAATGTTTTCAAATTTCATAAGGATTTAGCACTTTCTTTAAAATGATAGTGGTTCTATGTATGTTGTTTACTCCATCGCGTGTATGTGAGTACTTCTCGTTGAGCAAGGAGTTATTCATACACAATTTGTAGGAACTTTAACCCAGCTTCAGTCGATGCATTAGAAGAGCCAAAATGTCAACTTTATGTATCAGTGGATGCCGTCTATTAAAGTTTCTAACCTCCAGCGACTTACGTGAATCTTATGTCCTGGATACGCGGGTGTTTGGAGCATTGAGAGAGCAGGCATGCTGATCTGTCTTCCCATTCCGAGAATCATTGTTGTTGATTGCAAGGGCTTGCCTCAACAACATTGATTTCCTGGATTTGAAGACAGATACTTCAGAACGTAGACATAAAACAAACAATTGAGGCCAAATACTTAGGAGCAATTTTCAAGCAGATGGAAGTATCGATAGCGAAATCAGCAATCGTTGCACAAAAGCTAACCAAGTACTGGGACAGTTAACACCACTGTTGTCACATAAAGAGATACCGCTAACAACTAAAGCAAATCTCATAAAAACGATTTTCTGGCCAAAACTATGTTACCAGTGTCAAACATGGTCAATAACAGCAGCTAATGAGCGGAAAATCATAACGACAGAGATGAGGTGTCTTAGAAGAGCTGCAGGTGTGACAATAAGAGACAAAATTAGAAATGAAGAAATCAGGAGACTGATGTGTAACTAGTCATGCAATTCATACAGGAACAATAGATTAAATGGTTTAGACACCTGACCAGAATGCCCTGGTATCGCCTACCACAGAGAGCCACACAGAAAAAGTATAATGAGTACAAGGCAGGAAGACCACGCAAAAGATGGAGGGACGGCATCAAGAACAACCTTACGAACATGAATATCAGCTTACAAAGTGCCTTAAAACAAACACACACAAGATCACTACGTTTCACCCCCAACACTTCTATAAAGAAGTAAATGGTGGAAGAGAAAAAGAAGAAGAAGACAGATCAGGGGTATGTTCTTCGGTCACTTCACAACTGTTTTTGGGTGAGATACTAAAATATATGTTGAATCGATCCAGCGATTTAAGGAGTTTCGAGTTGTACAATTAGAACTAAATGACTGATGGTCAGAATGAACAGTGTGCTTAACTAGCAAACAACAGGAACCATCAGCATGCATACTCATCGACATATGTTGGGGGAGACTGAGCACCTATAGGTCTGTCTGGAGTGTAATATCGTCGGTTTAGTAACCAATAACCAATCTTGCTGTTTCAATGCTGTCGACTGGACCTGAAGTAGACAAAACGTGGTTCTGACGACGTGATCTAGCATGATCAAATCCTGTGAATATCCCTGCGGACGTAGTTCTAGCGACAAGTTTGAAGATCAAACAAGACAAATGATAGGTTAAGACTACAGACTATTATTATTGACGACAAGTCTGATAATCTAGCATGTCAAATGATCTGTAAAAAGACTGCAGACGTCGTTATAGCTAACCGCTTGATGATCTTGCTTGACCTCTGACCAGGATAGGAATAGCGATTTCCTATTGACGATATATTTGGTTATCTATCATAATAAATCATGCCAGAATGAAATAAATAGCATGTCCATGCTCTATCAATAATTGTGTTCATTTTGATTAATCAAATGATGTGTACTTTAAGAGGAAGGGGCAGATCAAGAAAAGTTTGGTTAATGAGTTACAGAAACTTAAAACTTACAATATCACAGCATTATCAAGCGACTGAGCGTGCACTATCTCGGAAACCGATCATAGATTACACTGCTGCTTATAACGACATAAAAAATAAGAGAAAAAAAGAAAGAAAGAAATGATGTGTGCACACAGTTAGATGACGTTGGCACACATTTAGATGACGTAACGATCGACACATTTAGATGACGTTGGCACACATTTAGATGACGTCGACACACATTTAGATGACGTCGACACACATTTAGATGACGTCGACACACATTTAGATGACGTTGGCACACATTTAGAACACGTTTGTGTAGAGCACATTTATCAACAGCAAATACATTGGAATGATACAAATAAAAATATTGTGCAGATTAAATGTTCTGCAACATTGCTAATTAAAGAATACAACATATTTAGTTAGATAACTGTTAGTTATTGAATCCAACTTAGCTTATGTAGCTATTATGAAGTCCAAGAGTGGTCTTTGAAGTCTGTTCTGTATCTAAACATGTTTCCCGCCTGCCCAGCGTGTTCATAGAGCGTTGGACGACGGATAACAAGTTCCCTGTGAGTGGGTTCAATTCCGTGGCCTGGCAGAAAACCGCAGGTTCTCCAGATTTACGGTGTTCGTGGCACCGAACCGAAGGGTTACGATGTCCATGTTACCGACCCGAAGAGCTGAAAGCTCAAGTGCTATTAAATCTAAAAAAATAAAATCGAAACATGTTATCTGTGTAACAATGATGAAAATACAAACTATTTGAAAGAGTTATATTCATAAATAGGGCATACTCAGTGGCGGCTCGTGGTCATTTTTGTTGGTGGGTTAGACTTTTTCCAGATAAATCATGGTTTTTGGTTGCTATATTTTAATTTATAAAATAATAAATACACGTTATACATTAATTTTGGTGGGGACCGGCACTGGCCCTTAATGACGAACCGGCACTGGGCATACTATTTAACTGGAGGTTTTCAAATTAGTCGCGAAAAATAAAAATTCTAAGATCAGATTATATACAGAAATATAGATGTCTAGAGGCAGGAAATACCAGACAGTTTGACAATTCCAAGTAGGTTTCATTAAGAGAACTCCAGCCGTGTGGATTGCACTGCAACCTATGCTAGATAGAAATAAGAATGGAATTTGGACAGATATAAAGGGCAAGATTCGCTCAAATCAGGGGCGGCTCGTCATTAAGGGCCAGTGGGGCCCGGCCCCACCAAAAATCGAAAGTGGATAAATTCCCGGAATATACAAATAATAGTAATTACTCCATTAACCATGATTTTTCCGAAAATTTATGTCTGACCCCACAAAGAAAAATGGCATCGAGCCGCCACTGGCTCAAATCATTGAAAGTATAAGTGCGAAGACTTGAAGATCCTGTGAGATGGTGATAGTGGTATCATTCATGAATAACAAACCACGCTCAGAAACTTGTTACATGATACAGAAGGTCAAGCCGTCAGGAATGCAACGAAAGTAATTGGCAGTTATATGTCTGCCAGACAATCTTGATGCTAAGCGATCGATCTAATCTCTTCTGCTTCCATAAAATAGCATTCTCCTTGGCACCATTAATCTGGTATTTATCTTTCTTCAATAGAATATGTATTCAAAGCAAGATGTTAGTCCTTGTTAACAGGAATCCCGCTTTTGTTAATGTTATGTTTTTATTATTAATTATTGATTAACTTAACGAAGTACACGGAACTCGGGGGACTCATAACTGTCGAATCTTGTTCGTGACATATCCTTGACAGGACATTGCCATCAAACACAGTAAACGAGTCGTTGATTTTCTAGGTACCACTTATACGTTCAGTAGTTTGTCATTGCTTTCTGAATGGTGAGGTCTATTTCTACCTTTCGTAAAAATCCCACGAAAACGAATTTTCTTCAACCTCTGCCTGCCGCGGGGTTTGAACCAGGTCCACTTGGGTTGTGATCGAGCTCACTACCGTTGCTTAATATAAACATACCGACGACTATGCTGACCAGCTGGTTATAAAAATGTCTGATCCGTTCTTTTTAAACCTATCCTACATTTAAGTCCCATTGCAGCAACGCCTTGGATTGTCACAGGTTGGTCAAACGAGAGATGACTGAATATGTGTACAATATTGACACCATCTTATTTCAAATAAGAGTAGGTATAGAGCGTCTGTAGCTCAAGCGGTAGTGAGCTCGATCACGAACCCAAGCGTACCTAGTTCAAACCCCACGGTGGGCAAATTTGGAAGCAAATTCGTTTCTGTGGGATTTTTACAAAAGGTAAAATAGACCTCTCCGTTCAGAAAGCAATGACAAACTACTGAACGTATAAGTGGTGCCTATAAAATCAACGACTAGTTTACTGTGGTTGATAGCTACGTCCTTTAGGATATGCCACGATTTTCGATTTTCATAGACTCTTCAATGGCATTCATTGTATCTTTTTCTTGTTCGTTAACCAGGCGCGAAATAGTATCAGACTAATGAATATCGTGAAAGTAAATGAAAAGAAAATAATCTGGCCAGCAATGGCGGAATGCGGAGCGCCATTCAGAATAGAACTGTTTGATTCTGGACTGACTTTGCTAGCATTTCCACCACTGTTTGGTTGGGTATTTTCCGGTTCGTTTGCCGAGCTACTGAGTTAGTGCATGAGCAACGCTGTGAGCTATGACTGTTTCATGGAATGCTTTTTGCTGTGTCAACCGTGCGTTTGTTGTGTGTATTCAAAAAATGGTGGACAGCGGTTATGACGACCGACTCAATTTGCCATATGCAGTGATATTGCGTGTGCAGAAAGCTGGATTTTGTCGTGATTGATGTTCCTTCGACATGAATTGCAATTCAAGTGATGAACAGTTTTGTGTTGACTTTTTAGTGATGTCTGTTTCATTTTGGACTTTGTTCACACACTGGATACAATTGTTAGTATTTCTTGTGATTTTGTTGGCAACGAACGGAGCAATTATGAGGTGAACTGTTACAGTGAAGTCGGAACCGTACAAATGAAATATGCATCATGAAATGAAAAGAAGCTGTCGTGTACTGTGCAATACATTTAGGAAAACTATTTGATACGCATTTTATTTGAACAACGCACACGATGAATGATGGAGTCAGCATCACATCGACCGTTTATACTTTCCAGCGTTTCTTTGGTACCTAATGGAGGCTTGATCTAGCCGAAAGAAATACGGTTGGGAAAAATACACTTCTTTGTGTAACTAGATCCTGAACTACCGTCTACGAAGCAAGTGCATTAACTATTATGCTTCGGCCGCTCTCGATGGCTACAGTGTTAATGTCAAATAAAGAGAAAGATAAAAACAATGTACTATAGTTTTACAAAATTTAAAAACAAACTTTAACAATGCAAAGTAACGTTTCTACCAAAAGGTCTTTATCTTTTTCATAAAGGCCTTTGTTCGAAACGCTGCTGTGTGTTGTTTTTGTATTTTGTAAAACTACATCACTTTGTTTTTTGTGTTTTAACATTGCTACATAGTTTTATATGCTACAAGATATTAAAGAAACCATGAATATGACCATCGACCAAGTGGGTGAACTGACTAGAGACAGAGTGAATTTCAGATGCGCTGCAAAGAGAGCAACGTCCTTTAAAGGATACGCACCTTGATGATGATGACATAGTTTTACTGCAGTCTTTCCTTATATAAAAAAATAGAAAGACAGCAAATATATAGTGCAGTGTCGTATGTGTAGCTGCTATCTCTTACAAGGGCAAACTACAGGGTGTTCAACTTAAAAGCAGCCTGTGAATGGAACTAATCTGGCATATATGTATGGAAATGGGAAGGTTCAGTTATGACGTAGTATAGGTCAAGGTTGTGTGATGGTGTGTAATTGTAGTGCAGGAAGGGCGATGAACAAATGTGACGTAGGACAAGCTAGTCAGAACCGGTTTAAATAGTAAATAGACAAGATGCAATGTGTACCGGGCAAATTTATATTTATCACTGGGGCTGCTTTTAAGTTGAACACCCTGTATCTGCAAAGAAACAAATGACTCGTTGACTATCAAAGCACAACAAATAAGAACACTAAAAAGGAAATCGGTAACGAGCTGAAGCAAAATATTGACTATATGGTGGATGAGTGTACGCTGTATCCATTGTGACTTTAGTAATATTCAACAAAATGTGAAACAAGTATTAGGACTTGCCAAGATATTAAATATAGACAATGTGTGTTGTCAACTATCCTTAATAACCGTTAGCATGCAGTCTCCCAGTAACTTGATGAAAGAGTCTGAAACCCTATCAGTCTGGACTGAATGTATGGAAGTCGGTTCTGTTAACCTAAAATCAATAACCGATTCTCCCCTTATCGCTATTTTCTTGCCGGGATGAAATCTATTTTGTTATACCTTCACACGACATATCATTTAGATGGATCAACAATAAAGAGCTGGAGTTATGTAATGTCATCTGCAGATACATATACTCGCTTGTATATTTCATTGTTCATTTTTGGATCAATTTTATTGTACGTAGGAGATGACCATAAGTGATCAAGTTTCGTCCTGATTATGTCCCTTAAACCCTTTCGCTGCTACATACTTTCTGAAGGCTGAGCTAAAAATAGCTACTCTTGGTTTCTAGGTCACAAACGTGAATATACGCATATAGCAGTGACAGTAGAAATGTATAACGTGTTAACACTTTTTTAGCCCACAGAGGAGAGATAATAACAGACGTGTTAATGCGTCTTTAGAAGTGAATGGGAAAACGTATATATACGACCTTACCAGCTAAAGGGATAAAAAGTGTTCAGGCTAACAACTCCCATTATGTGTTGATTGATTATCGATGAGTGACTTCAGCTCAGCATGGTGTTCTCTTATCGCTTCACATATTGTTATGTTCAAACTACGTAGATGCGTCAGAGAAAACTCCTTATCTCAATTTATAAAATCATATGTTTGTGTTACTAAATTTACATTATTAACCATTCCATTTCTCTTCAAGGATTAGTGGTTGTGGACATTTTGCCAGGTATCCAACGCTCATTGCCGTTCATGTTCGCATGTCCAAACATAACATACAGATAATTACATCAGTCACTGGGGACTTTGAAGATTGTCACCATTGTTTTTGTAATCTGCCTTGCTTTCAATTACTTCAAATCTCAATATGTATTTCTTTAGTCTGCATTGGTGGCGTCTGTGGCTTAAGAGATAGTGACTCGGTCTATTAACGTTCTGAGTTCGAATCACACTGCGGACAGTTTGGTTGCAAATTGTTTCACGTTAATTTTACAAAAGGACGATGGCACCACCCGTTCAGAAAGCAATGACAAACTGAAAATGAATGAAAATCGTGGCAATCGTGAATAAAGAACGTAGCCATCAACCACAGTAATGGCAAACTACTGAACGTAATAATGTCTAGAAAAATCCCAAACAGCGTTAAAAGCTGGGAGTTGATTCGCAAAGTCCTGTAAAGGATATGCAATCTTTTGTTTTAGTCTGCCTTGAGTCACTCAAGAAACACACATTGGTGAAATTATGAGTACCTAAACAATACAGGACTTATGTTGCCACCATAATTTTAATTCTTATACTGCTAGTGGTTGAGATAAAAGAGTCATTGCTTTCTGAATGCTTGAGGTCCTTGTTAGCGTGGCTGAATCGCACCTACTGCGACTGAGCCGTTTAAGAATAATTATCTGAAGATCTCTAAGGCGAAGTGGTCAATCAGTATGCTTTGCTGTTTGAAGGTCATGTGTTCGATGTTAGATCATGTCACTCGATCGCATGAGTATTTTTCTCTTCAGATATTCTTAAAATTAGTTGGTGTAGAATTGATGTATATATGTGTGTGTATGTGTGTGAGGTATTTCACGAATTTAGTTACAAATATTATATATATATATATATATATATATATACTTTCTAGCGACACACAACATAGACTTTACTTTACACGTCTATATTATTGTTGCTTGTTGAGAATATACTTCTCATGTTATAACTCTTTTTCCATCACTTGTATGAGCTCATTACTTTATCATCTCTTTTAATTATAATTGTATTTTGGGACCCAATGTTTTCTTTTCTTCCTTTTTAAATCCTGTCTTGCCTCTCAGCAGCAGGATAAGAAGAGATTTATAGAACGGACTTTTGTGTGCGCTTCATTAACAATATTTTTCGTCACCTCTGTTACCTCTGTGGTCAACATTTTGCTTGGACGACCTTTTGTTTTGTTTTCACTGTATCGGAATAACATTGCTATTTGAGGCGAACTATCTGTTGGTAATCTGCTTATGTGGCAGAACATTTTAATTTATTTAAAAAAAAATTAAGTTCAGTACTGATGTTGAATTTATTTGTAGAGGGGCAAACAATTTGATTCTCACATGTCCTTATATATTATGTAAGTATATATGTCAGATGGAAAGTATGGAGTCCACAGGAAAATGGGAAGATACACAGGAAATATGGAAGATACACAGAAACATGGAGAAGATACAATGAAACATGAGAAGATACACAGAAACATGGAGAGATACACAGGAAAATGGAAGAGATACACAGAAACATGGAGAAGATACACAGGAAACATGGAGAAATACACAGGAAACATGGAGAGATACAAGAAATATGGAGAGATACACAGAAACATGGAGAGATACACAGAAAACATGAGAAGATACAGAAAACATGGAGAAGATACACAGGAAATATGGAAGAGATACAGAAAACATGGAGAAGATACAGAAATATGAAGAAGATCACAGAAAATATGGAAGAAGACACAGAAAACAGGGAAGATCACTATAAATATTGCTTGAAGATATCCATACATTTTAAGAATATCATTAAACAACATTGGAAATAAATGATCTTGGGAAAGAACGACTAATTAAGACCCTGGAAGATACACAGGAAATATGGAGAAGATACACAGAAAATATGGAAGAGATACACAGAAAACATGGAGAAGATACACAGAAAATATGGAGAAGATACAGAAATATGAAGAGATACACAGAAAACATGGAGAAGATACACAGGAAATATGGAAGAGATACACAGGAAATATGGAAGAGATACACAGGAAATATGGAGAAGATACAAGGAAATATGGATAAGATACACGAAATATGGAAGATACACAGGAAATATGGAGAAGATACACAGAAAACATGGAGAAGATACACAGGAAATATGGAGAAGATACACAGGAAATATGGAAGAGATACACAGAAAACATGGAGAAGATACACAGGAAATATGGAGAAGATACACAGGAAATATGGAGAAGATACACAGAAAACATGGAGAAGATACACAGGAAATATGGAGAAGATACACAGGAAATATGGAGAAGATCACAGGAAATATGAGAAGATACACAGGAAATATAGAGAAGATACACAGGAAATATGGAGAAGATACACAGGAAATATGGAAGAGATACACAGGAAATATGGAGAAGATACACAGAAAGCCTTGGAAAGAACTGTGGAAAGAGACTTGTCAGATTGTGGCGTGTATGGTAGAAGGCGACAGGAAACACGTCTCTTATTCTCCTTCTTCTTCTCATTCTTTCTTTGGTAAGATGTTTGATCATTCTTATTGTGATATATAATTGATCTTTGACAAGAACGACTAACGTTAAACCCCTGTTGAAATTAAGCCCATACTGTGTATGGTATCATACACGTGTAGGTCAGATCTTTCGTTTTTCTCCTAAGGAAAGTGTTTTGAGTCTGTCTGGTGTGGACTAACATGGGAAACATTTAGTATAAGGCGACAGACGAAACACGTAAAAACAAAGTTATATAGTTTTACAAAATACAAAAACAATATACAGCGACTTTTCGACCGAAATGTCTTTATCAAGCAAAGGAAACAAAAGAAACGAAGAGATTGATATAAAGGAGACATCTAACACCTCACATTTCACTGCATTTTATGTAAGGTGCATATAACACCTTCAACCTACGTTAACATAAATACTTTATACGTCTTTGACAGCTTCCACTACATTGACTACACTAACGTGATGAGCCAAACATTGCATTGTCATTCATGTTGAAATCATTCCTTGCACAACCGTGTCAAGTTTCCTGTCTAGCGCATTTTGGGTATGAGCTCTAAACACAGCCAGCTGACAATTTAGATTTCTCCATGCATAAGAGATATCATATTTGGGACATTGTTGTTGTCAACTTGAGAGTATACGATCGAACACAAAATGTAAACAGACAGACAATGGCAGTTAATAATTTATTTTCTTGTTTTTCTCTTCCACCATTTTCTTCTTTATAGGAGTGTAGGGTGGGAGATAAGGATGTAGTGATCTTGCGTGTGCTTGTTCTAATGCACTTTGTAAGCTGTTATTCATTATCTTGAGACTGTTATTGGTATCGTCGCTGCATCTTTTTCGTGATCTTCTTCCTCTTGAGCTGTACTCGTTATACTTTTTTTCAGTGTGGCTCTCTGTGGCAGAATAATATCAATATTGACGGAGACTGCAGTAAAACTATGTAGATTGGCGAAACACGTATTAACAAAGTACTGTAGTTTTACAAAATACAAAAAACAATGACAATACATAGCAACGTTTCGACCAAAAAAGTCTTTATCAAGCAAACCATACAACAAAAGTGAGGAGTGTCACATCACACTACATATAGACTGTGAAGATATTACAACAGTTACAAATTAATGATCTTTATCTTTAACCGTTGTAATATCTTTGTCAAAGTCTATATGTAGTCACATTTGTTGCATCGTTTGCTTGATAAAGGCCTTTGGTCGAAACGTTGCTGTGTATTGTCATTGTTTTTGTATTGTGTAAAAGTACAGTACTTTGTTATTACGTGTTTCGCCTCTCTTGTTTAGGCGACATCAGGTCATTCTTGTCAGGTGTCCAAACCATTTAATCTGTTGTTCTTTATGAATTGCATGACTGGTTTCCCATCCAGTATTCTGATTTTTCTTCATTTCTAATTTTGATTGGTACATAATATATACCAGGAATAGAAATATAACATTTTCGAAAATAAATAGACACACATTTGCTTCTCGAAGCGTTAGATGTGGACAATGAAGTCCAACACTTGACTGACAGTGACAGTTCAGTAGAATTAAAAATTGATGGACAATGTACGTGTCTTATTGTTGACATTAACACTTAACAGTGTCAGTGTCATCTGAGAGTTTTAACACTTTACTGACATCGTCGTATGGGTGGTAGTGAAATTTGATGTGTGTAATATCAGTGGTCGTAATACATTACTAACAGTGTTGTGCCAGTAGTTTTACTATTTGAATAATAGTGTCACCTCAATGGTATTACTATTTGATTGTGTTATATCAGTGGTAAATAGCGAAACACGTACAAACAAAGTACTATAGTTTTACAAAATACAGAAACAGTGACGATAAACAGCAACGTTTCGACCAAAGGCTTTATTTATCGAAAAGGGAATACTGCCAAGTTTTACGCAGTCTTCCCCTTTCGATACAAGTTTTACTGCAGTATTCCCCTTTTTCGATAAACCAAGTTTTACTGCAGTCTTCCTTTTCGATACCAAGTTTACTGCAGTATTCCCCTTTTCGATAAACCAAGTTTTACTGCAGTATTCCTTTTCGATAAACCAAGTTTTACTGCAGTCTTCCTTCGATAAACCAAGTTTATGAAGTCTTCCCCCTTTTTCGATAAACCAAGTTTTACTGCAGACTTCCCCCTTTTTCGTATATCAGTGGTAGTGACATTAGACTGTCAAATCAGCGATAGTAGTACGTTGCTGTCAGGAGGAAATCTTTATTCAATGATATTCCTTACAGTGTCCTATCAGTGATGTCATCACTTGATTGGCACGTCCATGTCATTTAAATGGGTATTTGACTGACAGTATGATACTAATTGTATTTTGCAAAGCATTATATAGTCAATGTGGCTTAGTGACAGTCAGTTGGATATGTGCTCCAGAAAACGGTATTCTAATCGCAAAACACTTCATTCTCAAAAACGCCCTCCTGGCAATGGGTATCCATCTGGACTGAGTTGAAGACATATTTGGAAAAATTTCTAGAGTTGTAGTATAAGTCCTCTGCTGATAACACTTTGAAAACATTAAGGCTGAGCACTTATGGGTAGGCCTTGTATGTGTAGTTATGGACTAGCTCATATTTCTATTCTTTGTAAGGAATGTTAACCTGTATATAGTTTGTGAAACATTCACTAAGTCGATTACGTTTTTTCTCACGTTGTTAAGTGAGGAGGTATTTTTGTACTATAATTGCAAAGTCGATACAATTTTCTAGTTTTAGCGAGCTGTGTTAGTCTAACTGTAGGTTTTGAGAAATATGCAATAATTTATTGCAACATATAATATATTGTTGCAATTTGAAGTGCCATTCTCAGTTATCTATTTACCGTCTACATCCACAGAAGAGTACTAACAGAGGTCAGCATTACCAGTATTTCTCAAATTTCAAAGACAGTGCACTAAACACTTAACTACTATATGGCTCTTGCGTGAAAACTAAAGTCTAAACTAAATCTACATAATTGTGTAGGCCGTTTCTCTCCTACATTAACTAGCTTTTACAGTTAAAGCTGCAGTAGAATATTAACATATAATATATATTTAGATTGGCGGCGTGATGCTGACACATCACCCATCGTGTGCCGACGTCAATGAAAATACAGGGCTAACACTGTATTGACCTATATACCACGAGGTATGAAAGGGTTCCTTTACTTACTATATATTTAGATTGCATTGTTTGTCATTACGTTAAAGTTAATTGCATATACTTTACAGGACTTTGCGAACCAACCACAGCTTTTTAATGCCGTTTGTGATTTTTCTAGGCATTATTACGTTCAGTAGTTTGCCGTTGTTTTCTGAACGGGTGGTGTCATCGTCCTTTTGTAAAATCCACGCGAAACAATTTGCAACCAAACTGTCCGCAGCGTGATTCGAACTCAGAACGTCGGTGTTAATAGACCGAGTCACTATCCCCTAAGCCACAGACACCACCTGTTTGTTATTACAGACAGTTATTTGTCAAGTGCGTTATTTATTGCATAGTCTAGTCAGCTAATATGGGAATGTGTCTTGCTCATTTGCAGAAGAAAATCCACTCGATCATACTGTTTCCGCCAAAGAAAATACAAAGTCCATCGTTTGGAAAGTAATCAGGGTTTGCAGGTGATAACATATGATGGAATGTAATATACTTAACCCTCAACTCCCTTCGGATTTGTGATAGAGGTTAACTCTTCCAGACTTATGAAAAACGGTACTGACCGACGAGACAGGGGCTATTTTTATCAGGATTTACTTCCCTAACGCTTAGCTCTCCCGGTCACATGCATTTGGTTCGACAATTGAGGATAGTACCATCTACCAACTACTAGTACACATACAATAAAACGACTACAATTCTTCATTCATTGTTAGAAAATATTGGTTCAGGTAGAGTGCCTCATAAAATATATAATAATTTTCTTTTTATGTTAAGCACATGATAACTACATTATGTTATATATCAGAATATGTAAGCTCCACTTGCGTTGATTTAAGTCACGATTCCTGGATAACGAGGCAGGAGACAACAAGGATACAGTGATAGATACAAATAACATGAAAAAAGTACCTTGATAATAAATAATTTTAGGTGACACATTTTGGTTAGTGAAGTGTCTTGTTGGACAATCCGTATCTACTGTACGATATCTAAAGTGGTTTGTTGTATTGTTTGCTTTAAAAAAGAATATATTTAATTAATATAAATATTTAATTACAGACTGATATGACTTATATACACAGACTATGCCCGTCTACCCAGCTTGTTCGTAGCGCGTTGGACGACGGGTGATAAGCTCCTGTGGTGGGCGTTCACTTACGTGGTCTGGCAGAAAAGCCACAGCTTCTCCAGATTTACGGTGTTCGCGACACCGAACCGAAGGGTTACGATGTCCATGGCACCGAGCCGAAGAGCTGAAAGCTCAAGTGCTTCTGGATTAGGGGAAAAAAATACACATACTATTGTGCATATACATAAACGAGTGACTGATTGATTCGATGTCGTTCCCTCATCTAAGGTTGGCTGTAATTGATCTTCAACACTTTGTGCCTCCTGTCACGGTGTTACATTCTGTCAAGCTGTCACGGTGTTACATTCTGTCAAGCTGTGCTGTGCCCATCTATTTGTGGATTTCTACCAATTATCCGTGTTTTCGCTGTACTCATTACTCAGAATATATTCGTCCAGAGGGATTTTAATACACTCTCTTTTCTCGTTATGAGTGAAATATATGTGTATATATGTATATAATTCTCTGTTTCGTCAAAAATACCTGTTCAATCTGAACTTTTTTTTTAATGTCTTCATATATTTGTTTATGTGCCCATTAAATATGTTCAACTAATATATAGTATATAGTATGGAGTCTGTGGCCTAGGGGATCGTGACTCGGTCTATTAATCCCGACGTTCTGAGTTCGAATCACGCTGCGAACAGTTTGGTTGCAAATTGTTTTGCGTGGATTCTGGACAGAACGACGATGAAAACCCCGTTCAGAAAACAACGACAAACTACTGAACTTAATGCCTAGAAAAATCACAAACAGCGTTACAAATCTGTGGTTGATTCGCAAAGTCCTGTAAATTAACTTTTTAATACATTCTAGAGATCCATATCTCTCAGTAGAACTTATATTTCGATGACAGTGTTCAGGTTTTGGACTATAAATAAATTATATAAAATATATATATATCCAAGCATTGTGAGCGGAGCTGTTTAGTTCATATATTATATTGCCTTTAGTTAGTGGCTCTCATTTTTGTTAAGTTTTTAGTGGGCGTGTCTTCTTCTTCTTCTTTTGTCGTCACACTGCTACCGGGTTGTTGCCCAGTGTCGTGGTTTTCTGTTTTTGTCTTGAGCTGTTCAGGTGGCTTGTGTGATTGTTATCTTTGCTCTTACACAGGATTCTGCTACGCTATCTAACCATCTTTTCCGTGGTCTTCCTCTTGCCTTCTTTCCCGATGTTCTGTTGTAGAAGACTCTGTATACTGTGGAGTTTGGATGCATTCTTATTAAGTGGCCAAACCACTTCATTCTTTGTTTATCTATGTAATTCAAGCACGGTTTTGTGCCAATTTTCTTTCTTATGCTGATGTTAGTGATTCTGTCTTTTCTGGTGTTGTTGGTAACTTTTCGCAGGCAACGCATTTCACATGTAGTTATTTTTGTGACTGCGCTTTGCTCAATGTCCATGTTTGGCTCTGGTAATACAAAGTAGGTATAAAAATGCTGTTGATCATCTGTTGTTTAGCTGCGTGTGAAATTGTTGGGTGCCTTAACAATGGGGCTAGCTGGTAGGTTACAGCATTTGCTTTTTGTACTCTAGCCTCTATCTCTCTATCCAGTTTTCCGTCTTCTGTGAATATGCTTCCTAAGTATTTGAATTCTTTCACTTGGTTTATTTTAGTGCCATTGACATGGATGTCTAGATTATTATGTTTTCTTCCCATATTCATTATTTTTGTTTTAGTGTTGTTGATTTTCATGTCATGTTTTACACAATTTTTGTTCAAGGTGTCAATATGATGTTGTAGATCTTGTTCATTTTGATGTATCAGTGGCGTGTCTTCACTTTGTGAAAAACATTGTTTTTCATTTCTCTTTCTTATGCGGAAAAATGAAAATCGTGGCATATCCTTTACAGGACGTAGCCATCAACAACAGTAAACGTGTAGTTGATTTACAAGGCACCACTTATACGTTCAATAGTTTACCATTAATTTCTGAAAAAATTGATGTCTACTTTTACCGTTTGTAAAAATACAAGATAACTAATTTGCTTCCAAACTTGCCCGCCGAGGAGTTTGAACCACGTACGCTTGGGTTGTGATTGAGCTCACTATCGCTTAAGCTACAGACGCTCATCTGTTTGTGTGCTAAATCAAATGTTTTCGTTGTGGGAAGCATGTCAAGCTCAAGATGAAGTAAGAAGCTAGTCAATTTCAGTTCAGTTATCATCCTCATCAGGTGCCGTGCAAGCTGGCGTAGGCGATCGCCACAAATCTATGTCTCTTGTGTTTGCTATCATCCCAGATGTTGACACTCTTCCGTGCCATGAAGTCTGGCTATCCAACATTTTCTCTCTCTGTCTTTCTCTGTCTCGTCTCCCTTGATTTTACCTTGTTTCTACAATGTGTTTTAAACCTCCCTTCCTCATCACATGTCGGAAATTTCATTTCCAATTGAGTTATACACAAAATATTTTCTTTTTCTTCGAACGCTCCATATCGATCACTTGTCAACCACTCTGTGTGATTTGTATGTAATCTGAGCCTAAGAGCGATTTTACGTTGTTCCAGTTATGCATCTATAAGTAGACCAGCACATCTTATTTCTGCGCTACTGTTTATTTACAAGGGCAGCATCCCTACGGCCTACATCAGTCGCCTTTTAGATTTCCATTATAGGTCACAGTAGTACTATTCTTTGCCTCCCTCGCTGGCCCCGGCACCACACTAGCGCAAACATTATTTGAATACTAGAATAAAAACTGTCGATCAGTGTTCTGTTCATGCAAACAAAAGGTAAACGATTTCTTTAAATTTCAGAACCAGCGCAGCGATGATATATTATGTACACTGTAGCTTTCTGTTGAATATCTAATACTAATTTTTTTCCCTCGTTTTTATTGTTAGCGATTAGTTAAATTAGTAAAAGTGAGGCCTCTATGAAGAATGTCGTGTAGAGCATGTCTTACACCATATAGTTCAATTTGGTTTGTTCTGACGTGTGGCTTGCCATAAAGAGAAGAAGAGGAAGACCACGGAGAAGATGGATTCAGGATGTAACTGATGGTCTGAACATGACGACTGCAGAGGCAGGACATTTGGCCTACGAGAAAGAGAAGTTCCGGAGGATTGTTGGTGTGGCAAAGTTCTGCTCAGGACAAACTATTTGATGATGATGTTGGCTTGCCATATTTGGACTTCACGGCTTATAAGTGGGACAAGACTGCAACTTACTTAAAGTATCTTATGAAGATTGTCCACAGCAGTAGACCTTATTTTCGTTGATTGAGTTTTTGAACCTGTGACGCTGGAGCCTGTTTTGACTCTCCCGGAGTTTTGACTATTTAAGTCTATTTATTCATGGGAGGGAGTTTGTAGGATCAGTTGGATCACTTGTAAGGCTGCCTTTCCCTCTTTAATCTCATATTAGACGCCTTGATTAGGGCCGAGACACATGTGAAATTTTTTCATGTTGCCGGAGCCCGGAGACGTTACTTTGTGCAATGCTCTCAGCAGATTACATGCATCTCTGCCGATAGGGAAGAAGCCATCTGGGAAACTCGTTGGAATTAAGCAAATATTTCGCAAATATAACCCTTTTGATCATAGATTCCCAAACTTTTTCGACCTACCGCCCACTTTGCACAACAAAAACTTTGTAACGCCTACCCCCTCCCCATTATAACAGTTTGCCAACGCCCCAATCGCACATATATACATGCTCTGTTTTCATTTTGACATAGAAAATTGATATATATTTCTGTCATACATGGTCAATTTTTAAATAAATATATGCATGAAATAGAAAATTGATGAAAAAATGGATCGTGTAAGACGGGCATAAGATGAATTAAAATGCAGAATTCAAATTTTAAATGATTATTCAATCGCAAAATCACGAAAATAATTTATTTTAAAATATTTATTATTAATTTCTTTATTAAGGAGCCACCGACCCCTAAACGCCTGAACACCCTCTAAATTCTTCTGAACCAATTATCACCCACCTAGAACGCTTTAGCGCCCACTGGGGGGCGGTTATCGCCCACTTTGGGAAACGCTGCTTTAGATGGCTTGATTTGTGTCTTTGGTTATTGGTACGAGTAGCCTGATTTTGATTGTTCAAAAAATCCACTCTCTTTTGCTAGAAATTCAGCGTTGTTATTTCCTTCTATATTGCGATATCCCGGAAGCCATTGAAGAACCACTTGTATAGTCCTCTGATTTAGCTGAAGGAGTCATTTTAAATCTATTTTGATATATATGGTACATATCTAATGACAGAACATCTTTGGCTAGAATGGGAAACAACAAAGCAGAACATTAATAACCAGTAACGCTGTAGTCACTCTTTAAACAGAATAAGACCGCATTTATTATTATTATTATTATAGTTTGGCTTCATATTCTCAATCCTCTACACTAGGTGTGCTTTATCGTGAGCTTGCTTGATTGCAGAGTTCACAAAGCAATTATTCATGTTTACATAGCGAATACTAATGATCTGTTCTATGAAAATATCTACGTGACTGTTTTAAATCATTACCAACATTCATTATGATAACATGGGATTCGGGAAAGACAGAAAGAAAGGAAATATCACCAAATAGTATAATCAGTAAAGTGCCATGCCTGCCGGTGTAGGCGATCATGTCTCTCACCAACACTTTTTACTTTGTGCAGTTAATCAGTTCTGACGCCGATGTCTTATCGAACCATGATGTCAAACCATCCAATATTTTCTCCTCTGTCTTCCACGATCTATACTTCCCTAAATTTTACCCGTCGGCACCAAATGTTCTAAACATTCTCTTCGCATTATATCCCCGGAAAGCCTTGATTGTCTGATGATTATTCTATTGATAATGTTTCTTTGTGTGCAGGCCTGAATTAAAACACTATTATTTGTTTTCTTTGTTTTCCATAACATTTGCAACCTTCTTCTTTAAAACCATATCTATATGGCTTATATCGATCTTATTGACTGCATGTTCATTTCCGATGACACGCTGCAATATATATAAGTATTGGTTCAATATATTTCATAGTTCATAAGTATAGTTCATAGTTCATAAGTTCATAGTTATAGTTCATAGTGCAATGCATATAAGTATTGGCTCAATATATCACTGACGTACTCTCTTCCACAGTATCATTGGTAGTGAATTCACGCGTAGTGTGTTTATAATGTTATAATAGTGAAAAAAAAGATTATATCTTTACGAAGAAAAGGAATTTTACTAAATAGATATACCATGTATCTTCACGGATCAAAATTAGTCTTCAAGATGAGAACTGTTATATATATTATCTCAACTACTATTCCAGAATGGACGGAATATTTACTCCATTGCCAAAACTGATTGTAACAACTTAACGAGTAAAAACCATTACAAATAATTTAATATTTACAATTTTTACTTATCATCATTATTATAATTTGTAATCTCTTACATGATTTTGATCTTGTTAACTGTTACTAAAGCAAGCATCTATATGACATGCATCGATGCTTTTCTTCTGATTTGTTTAATGAGAAATTGATTTCAACTTTAATATCTTTTTGAACAGTCATTAAAATAACAATCCAGTAAGGTCATTATATGGAAATAAAAACATAATTGACAAGGAAGTGCAGTCAACATTCACTGACAATTCTGAAGAAGACAAAGGAAAAGCAATTGCGTATAATAATGTAACAGAGAGGTAATAAGATTGTCAGATAAACAAGAACTGTGTTATTTATTCTGGTATTGTTTCAGAAAGATCGATGCATGGTTTCGATAAATTTCCAGGAAGAGAAGTCCCAGAAATAAATTCTTCTTCTTCTTCTCTTCCACCATTTACTTCTTTATAGACGTGTTGAGGGTGAAACGTAGTAATCTTGTGTGTGTTTGTTCTTCTCTTCCACCATTCCTTCTTTATAGAAGTGTTGGGGTGAAACGTAGTGATCTTGTGTGTGCTTGTTCTTCTCTTGCACCATTTACTTCTTTATAGAAGTGTTGGCGGTGAAACATAGTGATCTTGTGTGTCTTGTTTTAAGGCACTTTGTAAGCTGATATTCATGTTCGTAAGGCTATTCTTGATGTCGTCGCTCCATCTTTTGCGTTGTCTTCCTCTTGCTTTGTACTCACTCTACTTTTTCTGTGTGGCTATCTGTGGTAGGCGATACCAGGGCATGCTTGTCAGGTGTCCAAACCATTTAATCTGTTGCTCTTTTACCAGAAATAAATACTATCATAAAAAACAATATGACAATATAATATAAAGCAAATATTGTTGTGTAGTGAGAGTGCCTTATAGAATATGACTGCATAGATGGTTTTCATAGAAACCAATTTACGCCAACAACTAGATTCCAAGAACTTGGATTGAAGATTGAATTAGTTAGAAAAGAACAGCGCAACATGTAAACGAGTAGGCTCATCAGTCACCTTCGAACAGGTACGGTTAGTCCCTCTTCATCATCTTCAGGTGCTGTCTCCACATCGAAGGTTGGCTGCAATGAATCTCCAGCATCCTTTGTCTTTCGCCTTGGCGTTGCACACTGCCAGACTGTAACCTGTCCATTTCTTAAAGTTCCCTCCCACTTATCTCTCGGTCTTCCTCTTACTCTTCCCCCTCAACTTTCCCCTCTAGTAAATGTTTTATCATGGTGTCATGTCTTTTTATGTGCCTCTTTTTAAGTCGCTCTTCACTGTTGGAGATATTACCCTAGCAGATCGTGTCACTTATGGATATGTCCCCAGCACAATGAAGATATTTCCAATATGAAACGTAAATTGAAATTTTTGACACTATACAACTCGTCATTAAGGGCCAGTGGGGCCGGGCCCCACTAAAAATAATATATAACGTGTATTTATTATTTTGTAAATTAAAATATACCTAACCCAAAATCATGATTTTTACGAAAATATTTGTCTGGCCCCACCAATAAAAATGAGCACGAGCCGCCACTGTATATATATATATATATAAAATAATTAATTAATCAATTGCAAAGTGCCATAGCAAAATTCTTAGAACGCTGTGGACAGAGAAGTGAAAACTATCGACATTTTATAAGACCTGAACGTCGAGTAATATTGGTTCATAAACAACATCATTTTCTTGATACATAAATATTTCAAATCACCTTTCAAGTAAAAGTAGTTTAATAGTTGACAGCTAACCGAGGCGTAGTTCCAGGATGAGATACGGTGACATCAACGAACCTACAGTGATAAGACATTAAACAACATTGAAGTCAGAGGAAGGCTGAGAACTTTTAAGTCAGTGTTTTGCATGCAGACTTGATGAAATGACGTTATACAAGTACATGCTACATGATAACGAATCAATTTTATTCTGTTATGTACCTAGTTTTATTTACTAACAGTTTCATCAACAATCAGTTGTCATTTTAACATTTCTATCCTTTAGACATTTCGTATTTATCTCCATTTCATTTCCTTCTTGTATTTATCTCTATATCATTTACTTCTTGTATTTATCTCTATATCATTTACTTCTTGTATTTATCTCTATATCATTTACTTCTTGTATTTATCTCTATATCATTTACTTCTTGTATTTATCTTCATATCATTTACTTCTTGTATTTATCTCTATATCATTTACTTCTTGTATTTATCTCTATATCATTTACTTCTTGTATTTATCTCTATATCATTTACTTCTTGTATTTATCCCTATATCATTTACTTCTTGTATTTATCTCTATATCATTTACTTCTTGTATTTATCTCTATATCATTTACTTCTTGTATTTATCCCTATATCATTTACTTCTTGTATTTATCTCTATATCATTTACTTCTTGTATTTATCCCTATATCATTTACTTCTTGTATTTATCCCTATATCATTTACTTCTTGTATTTATCTCTATATCATTTACTTCTTGTATTTATCCCTATATCATTTACTTCTTGTATTTATCCCTATATCATTTACTTCTTGTATTTGTCCCTATATCATTTACTTCTTGTATTTATCCCTATATCATTTACTTTTTGTGTTCATGGTGACGGCCCAATTTTAAGATGCAAACATGTCACCATGAACACAAAAGAGCAATGTTCAACACAATCTTTCTCCCACATTATGTTACCAGTGCCAAACCTGGACGCAGACAACAAACGATAGAAGAAAACTAGTCACAACTGAGATGAAGTGTCTACGCAGAATACTGGGTGTAACAAGAAGAGACCGGTTGAGAAATGAAGACATCAGGAAAAAGTGGGTACAACATCAGTACTAAACTTCATCAAGAAACAACAAATTAAATGGTTCGGTCACGTAAGCAGATTACCATCAGACAGTGCACCCCAAAGAGCAATGCTGCTTCGATACAATGGGTACAAAGCAAAAGGCCGACCACGCAAAAGATGGACCTAAGAGATAACAGAGGCGACGAAAGAGACTATCTACGAATCGCATACTAGGGCCCGTTTTAGAAATCTCTTTACTTCTGACCTGACGCTTGAGGCATACAGATTCGAGAAAAAGAAAGATCATTTACTTTTGTATTTATCTCCATATCATTTACTTCTTGTATTTATCTTCATATCATTTACTTCTTGTATTTATCTCCATATCATTTACTTCTTGTATTTATCTCCATATCATTTACTTCTTGTATTTATCTTCTTCCTTTTAAGCTGTTCACTACGTGTGAAAATCGTGGTATATCCTTTACAGGACGTAGCCATCAACAGTAAACGAGTAGTTGATTTTCTATACACAACTTATGTGTTCAGTAGTTTGCCATTTCTTTCTGAAGGTGAAGTCTATTTTTTACCTTTTGTAAAAATCCCACGGAAACGTATTTTCTTCCAAACTTTCCCACCGTGGGCTTTGAACCAGGTACGCTTGCGTTTGTGACCGAGCTCACTACCGCTTGAGCTACAGACGCTCACTACGTGTACGATTTGTCAAAATCCCATTTCTCTATTTATGTGTTATGTTATGTGGGCATGGCTTATTTTACTTTATTGATATAAATACTCAGGGCCCAGAGCATAAATGCAGGCCAAGAACACGATGGATAGATAACATCTCAGTCCCTGCGAAAGCATGGACTGGCAACGTCAAACGCTACACACCTGTCACAAGATAGAAAACTAAATCTCCCCACGCCGCTTCACGGCACATATGGTTAATATAAGATAAGATTCTTCTCTATATTATAAATAAATAAAATAAAATCTCCATAGTCTTTTCAGACCTTAGCGTATGACGTCGCTTCACTTCACATTTCTATATCCTAGTGTGAAGAATATAGTCTAGTAGGGTCAATTCCTTTCCTCGAGTGTGGAATGTCGAGTGTGGGATTGAACTTTCAATCCTCTATGTCCGAGTTGATAGTCAAACGCTTATGCATTACGTTAATCCGCCTCACCCTTATTATAATACTAACGAATAATGTCAGCATGATGCTAGCCATCAATTACAGTTATCCTAGAGTAACGATCACTTTTTTTTTCCGATCCAGAAGCACGAGGGTTTCAGCTCTTCGGCTCGGTGCCATGGACATTGTAACCCTTCGGTTCGGTCCACGAACACCGTGAATCTGGGGAACCTGTGGCAGTTCTGCAAGTCCGCGGAATTGAACCGCACACACAGAGGACACACACCGCAGTCCAACGCGCTACGAACACGCTGGGCAGACGGGCAACGATCACTTTAAATATAATGTTGTTGGTGTAAATAGTATATGTTTATAACGAAAAAGTGTATCACTTGTTTTGTAATAGATGAATCAGTAAGTTTTCCTTTTCCACAACAAGTTTAACTATTTGAATCATCACAATTTCACCATTTATTTCTTCACTCAGTACACCAGCTGCAACATGTTATATATATATATATATAAAAATTATATATATAAAACAACAGTTACAAAAATGTTAATACCAGTAGGGCATTTTGTAGTATAGCTCTCTGGTGAACCAGGATGGGAAGACAAGGCTTGGACGTTCAATGAAAACTTAGATAAGAAATATAAATAGAGACTTGAAAGATTGTTTGCCTGAATTGGTAAGCAATTGGTAAAAATACAGCAGAATTGAAACAATGGAAATATTTTGTGGAAGAGGTATGTAGCCAACGAAACACTAAGTAAGAAAAAAGTAAAGGAACCCTTTCATACCTCGTGGTATATAGGTCAATACAGTGTTAGGCCTGTATTTTCATTGACCGTCGTCACACGATGGGTGATGTGGTCAGCATCACGCCGGACGCCTTTACTTTCCCAGAGCATGTCTGGTACCCAGTTGAGGCTGGGTCGACCTGAAGCCGTCGCGGTCGGGAAAAATCCACGCGCATTGCGGGAGCTGAACCCAGACCACCAGCTTTGAGAAACGAGTTCACTAACAACTACGCTACAGCGGCTCTCGTTATATATATATACTTCATCTTTATTTCGAGAACATAACGGCTATACGAGTGATAATTCACGTTTAATATATAAACATATGGTTTAAAAAATACTACTTATTTATAGTGCTACATTCAGATCAACACCAAAAGTCTTTCTCAGGGTTGTACCCAGATCAACACCATAAGTCCATTTCAGGACTCCAGACATAAAAAAAACACCATATTCAACAAATAGTCTGATATAGGACTATTTCCAGGCCTCATGGCCACACCAAAAAAAAATGCTTATACACTCTGATATAAAAAAAAAAAAGATATATCTTAGGTTGAAAGGACGTGCCTCCACCATATACAAGCTTAACCCTCCACCTAATAAACAACAAGAAACTACACTATTTACTAACATATCATTATTAACTTCTTTGGAACTGTCTGTTTAGTGTTTGAGGTTTCGCCCAGTGGTTACGGGGCCCAAATTTGGGGTGTAAAGAATAGAACCACTGTTACCTACCACGCATGTCGTAAGAGGCGCCTGATGTGGTTTGGCTGAAATCGGATGCATGTGTCCTAAACATGTAGAAGTCTATGCGTTTAGGGGCCTTCCAAATCAATGTGCAACGTATACACGTTCTTGGCAAAGATCAAACATATCATAAAGAGTGATTAAAATTGGTTGTAAAGAACGAACGCAAAGCAGAAGAAGAAGTGTTTGAGGATCCAGGTTGTCAAAAAAGGAGAAATATTGATTTCCTACGGTGTTCCAGTCAACGGACGTTTATAATGAAGGATTATACATTATCCAGACTGTCACTTTTAAAATAAAATGGAGATCAGGATATTTCATGTCACCGCCAGAAAGAGAGAGAGAGAGAGAGGATGTGTCTTTTGGAAAATACTACACGAAAATATATGATTCTTTATTTTTTTTTTTTTATTTCTATGTTCAAATCGAAAAAGTAGGACTGTCATACACACTTCTGGAACCGTCACAATATAATTAGCACTCTATTGTTAGCCGAGCTGCAGTTGTTGTATAGTAATCGATGGGAACAGAAAATGTCATTGACAAAATTGTTCAATTACTATAAGGGAATTTTTGTATGTATTAACTGTCTGTGTTATGAGTATGAATATGTTGAGTAACCATACTTCGCCTGATGCAATTTGTCTCTAAGTTTGCTAATACATTCTTTATGATTATAGTTAAAGCTGATGGTTAATATAATTATACTCGGTCAAGTTATAACTTTACCATATCTCTAATTTTCATTGCTTGACACTTTGCTGATTGTTATTT
Source organism: Arion vulgaris (assembly GCA_020796225.1). NCBI lineage: Eukaryota > Metazoa > Mollusca > Gastropoda > Stylommatophora > Arionidae > Arion > Arion vulgaris. The sequence continues at coordinate 63,005,035 of CM036757.1, read as the reverse complement.
ATTGTTTTGTTTTGTTCTTTGTTTGTAAAGAAACATGTTTTAGTTTGTAGAATTATATTTCTATATTTGTGATACATCAATATAATTTATATCATAACAGACTGAACGTGACATAGTTTCTACACCTGTGTAAATTAATTCGTTGTTTTCATATAAACAAAAGACCGAGACCATGAAAATAACCAAACTAAGCAAACATACAAATAGATAACACCAGAGTAAAACAAGTTTCTGAATTCAAATATTTAGGCAGCATTTTCACACAGGACGGAAAACTCGATAGAGAAATAGAGACAAGGTGTCAAAAAGCAAATGCAGTGACCTACCAGCTTGCATCATTTCTACAACACTTAAAGATCAAGATGGAAGTGAAAAGACAGATGATAAAAGTATTTTCCTACCAACACTTTGTTACCAGTGCCAAACTTGGTCTCTTACAGCAACACATCACAGAAAGCTTACCATGTGTGAAATGAAATGCTTGAGGAAGAAGGTGGAGTCACCAGAAAGACAGACTACGAAATGAGGACATCAGAAGCAGAGTGGGCATAACTTCATGCACCGAATACATCGAAAACAACAAATGCAGTGGTTTGGACATTTAATGAGAATGAAATACAACCAACCACCAATAACATCATACAATAAAAAGGGATCGGGTACTAGAGCTAAGGGAAGACCAAGGAAAAGATGGATAGATAATATCAAGACCACACTACATAAACACGGATATAACACAACAAGGGGCGACTTCTATATGGCCCATTCACTAGAACATGCAGATATCTAAAGACTTCCCACCCACTCATTACGTTCAAACGGCATAGAGTGGACAGTCCCTAACTACACATCTTTCCATCTGGGAATACAGACAATTAGACAAAAACTCTCTGGTCTTAAACTTAGTTTTTTTCTCCTTATCCTGCATACCTAAGTTTTATTAACAAATATTTCACTTCAGTATTTTCGAACATGTGTTTTAACTTTTCAAGTGACATGTTGTCTTTTCTAGTAGTTATCCTGTTTCGTGTTTTATTAAACCTTTACTTTATGTTCAAACTTTAAAATAAAGTTTGAATCATTTGAAGCATGTTATTGTAACATGACTTTTATTTATTTGAGTAAACAACACTAGCAAATTAATTGTACATCAGCCAACTGACTAATAGTATATAGTATTTTTTACCTATGTTGCCCACCTGCCAAGCGTGTTCGTAGCGCGTTGGACGACGGGGGACAAAGCCACTGGAATGCGGTTAAATTTCCGTGGGCTGGCAGAAAAGCCATAGGTTCTCTAGATTTACGGTGTTCGTGGCACCGAGCCAAAGAGCTGATGTTCAAGATGTGCTCTGTGATCGAATAAAAATGTATCTATGTTTGCTTAGTGTTCCTTTTGACACATACAACTTCCACAAAAATGGTTATCGCTCTGAGGTATTTCTAATAGTTGTTCTTACGTATGGCTACAATCTTTCTACTTTCTTTACACATTTCTTTTCCATGTTTTCTTTGAACGCCAAAACCTTCTTTTCCCCACTTGTTGTCCATTGGAGAGTTATCCTAGTCAATACCCCTACGGGCATATGAATTATATGCCCAATCTATTACAATTTTCTAGTTTTATTAACATCCTAGAACTGTTCATTGTTTGTTTGTTTGAAAAGTTGGGTCAGTTACTGATTATTTGGCTTAGAGGTTGTGCATGATTCTTCTTCATATTTACTTTACAACGTCTCCAACTTGGGTATAATGTTGTAAGTCATTTGCCAGCATTAACTAATATAAATAATTATTCCGTGATAGTGTATCAATATTGTTAAAGTTTCAGTGTATTTCAAGTTAATCCATTGACTTTTCAAATATTGGTAAGCATAACGTTAGTTTCTTCTTCTTCTTCTTCGATTGTTATTTTCTGTCATTTTGATCACTCTTGTTGTGATATATAAACAGCCTTTGCCAAGAACGGTTTTATTGCATTGTGCCAACTTTTCTACCTGTGGTGACTACGTCAGCACATCCGGTTTCAGAGCATTGTATTTACTAGAGTAGCTTGCCCTAGGATAACGTTAGTTTGACTTGCTTTCTTGATTTTTTTTTAAACTGCTGTTTTACTCTGAATCATTGTCGTCACGTTACGCTGTACTTCCCAGGTATACACATTCTTGTACTTCTTCTATGATTTCAGTTTCGAACAGAATCGGGTTTTGTTTATTTTGACTATTTTTCTTTGCATTTTGTTTTCACAATATTAACTTTATTTGAGCTGTTAAAGACAGTCTATCTGTTTTATTTAGAACTGTCTAGTCTCGTCTTGCAAAAAGACTAATATCGTCGGTATTATCAAACTCGTTCGGTACTCAGCTAAATGTCCTTTCAATGTCTCTGCTGTTATATTTTTGTCCCTACTCAGCAGCCAGTCTATGTTAAGGTTAAACAAGAATAAGGAAAGAATACCCACTTGTCTGACCCCTGTTTTAACATTGAAGCACTCTGTCAGAGGATGTTGCAAATCATCAGAGTCCGCATATAATCTTCTTCTTCTTTGCGTTCGTTCTTTACGACCAATTTTAATCACTCTTGTAATATGTTTGATCTTTGCCAAGAACGTGTATACGTTGCACATTGGTTGGTAGGCCCCTAAACGCTTATACTTCTACACGTTTAGGACATGTGCATCCGATTTCAGCCAAACCTCCTTGGTCGCCTCTTACGACATGCGTGGCAGGTAAAAGTCGTTCTATTCTTTACACCCCAAATTTGGGCCCCGGTAACCACTCTGGAGACCCGCATATAATGATTTAATTACCATAACTATTTGTGTTGGTATTCCATAATGTAAAATCATACAAAATCTCCAACTGCTAGCAACGAACCGCATCACATGGAGATCTAAAACCTCTGCCCTAAGTGCCGCCTTTGGCACGAAAGGAACTAACTAACTAACTATTCCATAATGACAAAGTATCTACCAAAGAGATTCCATGTGATGGGTATTAAGTGCCTTTTCAATTCCAATAAAAGCCATGCAGCAGGAACCATTCCATTCACTCCTCTGTTAAACTATTTGACGATGTGCTGAAACCTACACATCTGAGGTAGTCCTAGCGGATCAGATCAGATCTCGAGAAAAACCGAGGGAGGGTGCCGTGATACTTAATAAATTTACGTTTTAGGACAAAGACACATATGTATGGTATCACATAATCAAGCAAAATCAATAATTTAATCATAAAACTAACAAAACTCCTAAGTTTCGACTATAAGTCTTTTTTCAAGGACACATAGAATACACAAAGAATACTAAAACAAAAACCCACTAAATCATAGATCTAATAGACTAGAGATTGATACAACGAGTCCATACTTACCTTGAAAAAAGACAATCGAAACGTCGGATTTTTGTTAGTTTTACTATTTATTTATTCATTTTGATTGCTTATATGATACCTTAAAGTATTTGACTTCAGTGTAGCAGTCTTCTCTATTCACGACTTTCTTTCCTGAAGCAATGTTATTGTTTTCTAATTTTGCTGTCCAATGCTACTGTCATTCTTTGGACTATTTTTATAAATATTTTATTTGATAATGAAAACATTGGTTCTTTCTCTCCGGTTATGACAATTTCCTAATCTCTTCCTTTGGTAAAGTATATACTATATTTTCAATAAACTCACTAATATATTCTGATAGTTCATCATTTGTTATTACACTTGTCAATGTTATTTTTGAATGTATTCTGCAGATCTGTTTGCAATTTATTTATCTCAACTCTTTGAAACATGTGAAACAACTGTTTACTAATGTAAGCTGACGTAATTTCTCTATAATTTTAGATTATCCAACTGAGGTTGTCACAAATATTTTGTCGCCATTTTCTAATTTGTTCTTCGAAATTTATTTTCGTATTTGTTTTTTCTAACAGACTTTTATTGTCTTTCAATAAGTGATAAAATTTTATTATCCAGTAATTTGTTGTTTTCTTTGTAAAATCCATTACCCTTTTTTGATTGATTTTTTCATTTTTTTCGGACAATTCTAGTGCTGTTTTGTTAACTCTCTCTAGCTATAAACTGTTATTCTTGCAGTAATCCTTTCCAACAATACATTTTTTCCATGTTGTCTAAATATGAATCACTGCTATTTACTTTTTAAATTTAAAACTGTATATGAATGTTGTTTGTTAAGCTAGTCTTTTCTCTAAGTTAGAGATTATTTTGTTTTGTTTATTTTATTAAAATATACGAATATACATATTATTGCTCTTTTTTATATTGAATATCTCTATCACATGCCTGTCTGATTTTCTATATACTTTTGATATCATTTCTCAATTAACATCTAATGAAGAAAAGGACACCTCCTCAAGAAATATAAAATTCAATATGCTGTGATGAGGATCTGTCATCTAAACTAAACTATATTCATTTTTTTTTAATGAAGCATACACTTGTCTTAGCATAACTCAAATTCTCTTGATGAAATAATATATTCTGCAGCATGAAGCATACACTTGTCTTAGCAGAACTCAAATTCTCTTGATGAAATAATATATTCTGCAGCATGAAGCATACACTTGTCTTAGCAGAACTCAAATTCTCTTGCTGAAATAATATATTCTGCAGCATGAAGCATACACTTGCCTTAGCAGAACTCAAATTCTCTTGATGTAATAATATATTCTGCAGCATAAGCTTCCAAAGAGCAACGTGACAGACTTATCTTAAAGCTGAAACAACATCCCTCCTCCACGATGTCCTGTCGCAAAAGTGGAAAATAAAGAATACAAATAAGGGAGCGTATTGTTAACTATATGTAAACTTCTCTCTGTATAAAATTGACATTTAAACTCAGCCATGCCTCAGACGTTTAACCTCTTCTAGTAAATTCGATTTGTCTAGTTTATAATCATATCTACCCTGGATAATTCTTTCCACGTTTCGTTACACATGGATTCCATATTTGTACTTCATTTTTCATATTGTAATAATTATGAAAGGTTTAATTATCACATGCTGTCTTTACTTATTTTTATATTGGCTATACGTGCTTTGTAAATAATAAATAGGTTTATTACATTTTACAGTTTGAAAAGTCCCATTATTAACATGCTTCTTACAACAAAAAGCTATTGGTTAAATAACATCTTTTGGTAGAAAATATATTCACATTTATAACTTGGAAATGTTATATCTGAACATTCTTTAAGAAACCAAATCTGTGGTTGCAAATACAAGTTGTATAATTCAGTAAACATTGCAAGAACATGACACATCCATTGGAAAGAAACAATAATAAAATAGTTTGTATATTTCATACCAGACAGTTTCTAAAAGACGTGATTTAGCCATTTTCATAGGAAACACACGACTGAGTGTAGCAATAAATTTACTACACCGACAGAACGTGTGTGCTGTATTCCTAAACTTTGCATATAAAACCATTCTCTAAGATCTTCTTGTCTACGTTTTATTTTTTTAATTTTTTATTTAATTTTTTAATTTTTTTTATTAATCAATACTTTTTCTTACGTTTGGTTCATTGGTATTGGTTATTGGTTACCGAATCAACGTTATTGCACTGTGCAGACCCGTAGGTGCTCAGTCTCCAACAACAGATGTCGAAGGGTATGCATACTGAAGGTTCCTGTGAATCGCTGGTTAAACACATTCCTCATTCTGTCCCTCAGGTATCCAGTTCTACTTGTACAACAGATAACTCCAAATTGCATAAATCGCTGGACCGATTCATATTTTTTAGTGTCTTCATCCAACGACCAGTCAGAAAGAGACCATAGAACATTCTCTTATCCATCTTCAACTTCTCGGAGATCAATGCTGTTCATGCAAGTTTGTCTCCTCTCTCATTGGCGCAAACTCCAGGACAGTAGATCCACGTAGAGCTCTTGGGGTTTGGCACTTCAATAGACACCCACTCATACCTAAATTTGTAATTTTAGATCTCCTGAAGCATCGACTGAAAGTCAGATACAACACCGGTCCCAGTAAACTGAGATCCAGACAGCCAATGAAGGGAAACAGTAACAGCCTCAACCTCCATCCTATACTGGAAGTAATTCTCCTGAATGCTCCACTTTGCTCTGCAATAACCTTACCAGGCGCGCTAGACAAGAAACCACAGACTGACTTCTCACCCCAATGCACATACACATCGGTATAAACAGCTACGTCATCATCACGCGCATTGTCTTCTATAGGCTGCGTAATTGCTAGTTCAGACGTAATGTTGTCATAATCTCTACATTCTCTTCCAAGAGTAATGATAACATTTGGAAGTGGCGTCTGGCCTAGGGGTTAGTGACTCTGTCTATTAACCCGACGTTCTGAGTTCGAATCACGCTGCGGACAGTTTGCTGGCAAATTGTTTCCGTTGATTTTAACAAAGGACGATGGCGCCACCCGTTCAGAAAGCAATGGCAAACTACTGAACGTATAAGTGGTGCCTAGAAAATCAACGACTTGTTTACTGTGGTTGATGGCTACTTCCTTTGGGATATGCCACGATTTTTATAGGGAAGATATGATTGTATTCAGTGGCGGCTCGTGATAATTTTTGTTGGTGGGGCCAGACAGAAGTTGGAACAATCATGGTTTTGAGTTGTTATATTTTAATTTATAAAATACTAAATACACGTTACACATTATATTGTAATACTGATTGTATTACTAGATATTTCCTGAAGGTTTGTTCAGTTTATCATCAATTCTTTAGTTTCCTTTCCCAAAGTACACATTGTATAACTCGTCCAATTTGAAACAATACTTGACAGCTTATCGTTCTAAATGTGCTCTTTACTAGAAAATCGACCTAGAACAGTAACAGTACGTTTTATTTGCCTACCAAAGTTCGCTGTCCATTTCCCTGTAGAGTCGATTACTATACCAGTTTTGACCTGACTGTCTCTCCTGAATAAGATCTCTTGATATCTCTACAACAGATATTCCTTCCATGTATTTACCACTCCCTTCTCTCACTAACACAACTTCTAGTACACACTAAATAAACACGCCAGTACAACTAGTACTAACTCTGTAGTTTTAGTTCTTAAACAAACATTAAAAAAAATAAACAACACATTTCAACGACACAGTCAAAACGGCATGAATTCAAGTACGAACAACATGTCCTAAAATTAGATGACATGATTATAACGGCCTGAACAATACATAACAATCGTTACTCCCTCATTTAGAATCTTTGTAAATTTCATCTCTCCTAGTTCGTTCTGTCAAGATCTTCGAATGGTGTAGGGGTGGGGGAAAGGGTCGCTCAACACAGCTCAGTCCTATGTTCTAGGGTACCACTGTTTCCTTCTTGACAGTTTCTTTCTTGTCCGTTTCTTCTTCTCTTGTCGGTCTCTCTCTTTCTTGTCCGTTTCTTCTTCTCTTGTTGGTCTCTCTCTTTCTGTCCGTTTCTTCTTCTTGTTGGTCTCTCTCTTTCTTGTCTGTTTCTTCTTCTCTTGTTGGTCTCTCTCTTTCTTGTCCGTTTCTTCTTCTCTTGTTGGTCTCTCTCTTTCTTGTCCGTTTCTTCTTCTCTTGTTGGTCTCTCTCTTTCTTGTCCGTTTCTTCTCCTCTTGTCGGTCTCTCTCTTTCTTGTCCGTTTCTTCTTCTCTTGTTGGTCTCTCTCTTTCTTGTACGTTTCTACTTCTCTTGTTGGTCTCTCTCTTTCTTGTCCGTTTCTTCTTCTCTTGTTGGTCTCTCTCTTTCTTGTCCGTTTCTTCTTCTCTTGTTGGTTTCTCTCTTTCTTGTCCGTTTCTTCTTCTCTTGTTGGTCTCTCTCTTTCTTGTCCGTTTCTTCTTCTCTTGTTGGTCTCTCTCTTTCTTGTCCGTTTCTTCTTCTCTTGTTGGTCTCTCTCTTTCTTGTCCGTTTCTTCTTCTCTTGTTGGTCTCTCTCTTCTTGTCCGTTTCTTCTTCTCTTGTTGGTCTCTCTCTTTCTTGTCCGTTTCTTCTCCTCTTGTTGGTCTCTCTCTTTCTTGTCTGTTTCTTCTTCTCTTGTTGGTCTCTCTCTTTCTTGTCCGTTTCTTCTTCTCTTGTTGGTCTCTCTCTTTCTTGTCCGTTTCTTCTTCTCTTGTTGGTCTCTCTCTTTCTTGTCTGTTTCTTCTTCTCTTGTTGGTCTCTCTCTTTCTTGTCCGTTTCTTCTTCTCTTGTCGATCTCTCTCTTTCTTGTCCGTTTCTTCTTCTCTTGTTGGTCTCTCTCTTTCTTGTCTGTTTCTTCTTCTCTTGTTGGTCTCTCTCTTTCTTGTCCGTTTCTTCTTCTCTTGTTGGTCTCTCTCTTTCTTGTCCGTTTCTTCTTCTCTTGTTGGTCTCTCTCTTTCTTGTCCGTTTCTTCTCTGTCCGTTATTCTCTGCGTCTCGCAATCATACACTTTGTTGCGTGATTGCGAGAATCGTTTTGTCCTATTTTCCCGAAGTGTATGTTCTCTGCTGCGAAGTGTATGACGCTTTTATTTAGCTAAAAAAATAAAAGAACCGAACATCTGTGAGAACTCCGAGAATGTGGATTCTAGCTAGTTTTTCCTTTTGCTTTCTTTTTTTTAAATTTGTTCTGCAAATAGAGTTTAGAATAAAATGAGAATAAAACGGTGATGATAATACAAATATAGAAAGATAGAACTTGTTAATACCGGTAGCGATTAGAAACTAACGACAGTTAGACGGGACCTTTCATTGAGTGCTGATATCAACTGCTTTAAGAACAGATTATAAAATGAGACTTTTTTATGTATATATTTCCTGTCAAACACTGATAGCTAAATCTAATACACAAGAGAAAGTTTACTTTGAAGAAATGTTACAAAAATAGCCGGGTATAATATTGCTATAAAACAATGGGCTATATAGTGTTTTAAATATCTATACATATATATAAGACAAAGATGAATTAAATTGTCTGTCTGTCCCAATTGCTAGAAGATATCTGGAAATACTACGAGCTGAGCTTGAAATTTAGCAAGAGGGTAGCTTTCATACATGGCAAGAGGTAAAAATTATCAAACTGAACTATTTGTTCCTTTCTAAAACCATATTCCAACTAAACGCACATGTTCATTCTGCGTATAAATCGCTGAAAATATCTTATCAATGTTTTCACGACGTTCCCAGTCACGTAATCATGTTGTTACTTTACGCTGGCGAAACGCGTGTCACAAAGTACGGTAGTTTCATCAAATACAAAAAAAATGACGATACATAGCAACGTTTCGACCAACAAGGTTTTTATCAAGCAAACGATGCAACAAAGTGACGAATGTCACAGCACACTACATGCATACTTTGACAAAGATATTACAACCAAATTATTAAATCCGCTCAAGTCCCGGTCACATAATGCTATGATAGGGTCACTATTATTAGAACGCATTTTAAACACGTTTATTTATAAGTTTCTGTAGCGTAGTTGATGCGGACACGTCTACATTGCAGTAAACAATGCGCTCTGATTCACGTTCGGGCCACATTTAAAAAAAAAATTTTTAAACACGTCGATAAGTTAATAATCTGAAATAAATTTAATTTGCAAATTGTTATTTTTCAACATTCACTGGAATTCAAATGTATCAGGTTTTCTGGCAATCGAAATGAGTTTATGTGGACTCGGAAGATCAGCGTAAAAGGATAACAAACGTATCTTTAGAAGTGGTGAAATATTTCAACTAGATTTAAACTAAATTCAACTTTCACGGGAACGGGAATTCTTGTGTATCAGGTTTTACTAGCAATCGAAATGAGGGACATTTTAATCTTATGTGGTCAGCCGACAAAGGTTATCAAAACATGCATGGAGCGAAAACGTATTGTTTTTAACGGGAAGAAGATTTTGAAGCTGGTATGTTTCTTTAAGGACTTTACAAATAGATTGAAGCTAAATTCCCGTGCGAAGAACTGGTAAACTGCTAGTCTTTATAAATAGATTGAAGCTAAATTCCCGTGCGAAGAACTGGTAAACTGCTAGTCTTTATAAATAGATTGAAGCTAAATTCCCCGTCCGAAGAACTGGTAAACTGCTAGTCTTTACAAATAGATTGAAACTAAATTCTCCGTGCGAAGAACGGGTAAACTGCTAGTCTTTACAAATAGATTGAAACTAAATTTCCCGTGCGAAGAACTGGTAAACTGCTAGTCTTTATAAATAGATTGAAGCTAAATTCCCCGTGCGAAGAACTGGTAAACTGCTGGTCTTTATAAATAGATTGAAGCTAAATTCCCGTGCGAAGAACTGGTAAACTGCTAGTCTTTATAAATAGATTGAAGCTAAATTCCCCGTGCGAAGAACTGGTAAACTGCTGGTCTTTATAAATAGATTGAAGCTAAATTCCCCGTGCGAAGAACTGGTAAACTGCTGGTCTTTATAAATAGATTGAAGCTAAATTCCCCGTGCGAAGAACTGGTAAACTGCTAGTCTTTATAAATAGATTGAAGCTAAATTCCCGTGCGAAGAACTGGTAAACTGCTAGTCTTTATAAATAGATTGAAGCTAAATTCCCCGTGCGAAGAACTGGTAAACTGCTAGTCTTTATAAATAGATTGAAGCTAAATTCCCCGTCCGAAGAACTGGTAAACTGCTAGTCTTTACAAATAGATTGAAACTAAATTCTCCGTGCAAAGAACGGGTAAACTGCTAGTCTTTACAAATAGATTGAAACTAAATTCCCCGTGCGAAGAACTGGTAAACTGCTAGTCTTTACAAATAGATTGAAGCTAAATTCCTGCAGAAGAACGGGTAAACTGCTGGTCTTTATAAATAGATTGAAACTAAATTCTCCGTGCGAAGAACTGGTAAACTGCTAGTCTTTATAAATAGATTGAAGCTAAATTCCCCGTGAGAAGAACTGGTAAACTGCTAGTCTTTATAAATAGATTGAAGCTAAATTCCCCGTCCGAAGAACTGGTAAACTGCTAGTCTTTACAAATAGATTGAAACTAAATTCTCCGTGCAAAGAACGGGTAAACTGCTAGTCTTTACAAATAGATTGAAACTAAATTCCCGTGGAAGAACTGGTAAACTGCTAGTCTTTACAAATAGATTGAAGCTAAATTCCCAAGAAGAACTGGTAAACTGCTGGTCTTTATAAATAGATTGAAGCTAAATTCCCGTGCGAAGAACTGGTAAACTGCTAGTCTTTATAAATAGATTGAAGCTAAATTCCCAGTGCGAAGAACTGGTAAACTGCTAGTCTTTATAAATAGATTGAAGCTAAATTCCCGTGCGAAGAACTGGTAAACTGCTAGTCTTTATAAATAGATTGAAGCTAAATTCCCGTGCGAAGAACTGGTAAACTGCTAGTCTTTATAAATATATTGAAACTAAATTCCCGTGCGAAGAACTGGTAAACTGCTAGTCTTTATAAATAGATTGAAACTAAATTTCCCGTGCGAAGAACTGGTAAACTGCTAGTCTTTATAAATAGATTGAAGCTAAATTCCCCGTGCGAAGAACGGGTAAACTGCTAGTCTTTATAAATAGATTGAAGCTAAATTCCCGTGCGAAGAACTGGTAAACTGCTAGTCTTTACAAATAGATTGAAGCTAAATTCCCCGTGCGAAGAACTGGTAAACTGCTAGTCTTTACAAATAGATTGAAACTAAATTCTCCGTGCGAAGAACTGGTAAACTGCTAGTCTTTACAAATAGATTGAAGCTACATTCCCGTGCGAAGAACTGGTAAACTGCTAGTCTTTATAAATAGATTGAAACTAAATTTCCCGTGCGAAGAACTGGTAAACTGCTAGTCTTTATAAATAGATTGAAGCTGAATTCCCGTGCGAAGAACTGGTAAACTGCTAGTCTTTACAAATAGATTGAAACTAAATTCTCCGTGCGAAGAACTGGTAAACTGCTAGTCTTTATAAATAGATTGAAGCTAAATTCCCGTGCGAAGAACTGGTAAACTGCTAGTCTTTATAAATAGATTGAAGCTAAATTCCCGTGCGAAGAACTGGTAAACTGCTAGTCTTTACAAATAGATTGAAGCTAAATTCCCGTGCGAAGAACTGGTAAACTGCTAGTCTTTATAAATAGATTGAAGCTAAATTCCCCGTGCGAAGAACTGGTAAACTGCTGGTCTTTATAAATAGATTGAAGCTAAATTCCCCGTGCGAAGAACTGGTAAACTGCTAGTCTTTATAAATAGATTGAAGCTAAATTCCCCGTGCGAAGAACTGGTAAACTGCTAGTCTTTATAAATAGATTGAAGCTGAATTCCCCGTGCGAAGAACTGGTAAACTGCTAGTCTTTATAAATAGATTGAAACTAAATTTCCCGTGCGAAGAACTGGTAAACTGCTAGTCTTTATAAATAGATTGAAGCTAAATTCCCCGTGCGAAGAACGGGTAAACTGCTAGTCTTTATAAATAGATTGAAGCTAAATTCCCCGTGCGAAGAACTGGTAAACTGCTAGTCTTTACAAATAGATTGAAGCTAAATTCCCGTGCGAAGAACTGGTAAACTGCTAGTCTTTACAAATAGATTGAAACTAAATTCTCCGTGCGAAGAACTGGTAAACTGCTAGTCTTTACAAATAGATTGAAGCTACATTCCCCGTGCGAAGAACGGGTAAACTGCTAGTCTTTATAAATAGATTGAAACTAAATTTCCCGTGCGAAGAACTGGTAAACTGCTAGTCTTTATAAATAGATTGAAGCTGAATTCCCGATGCGAAGAACGGGTAAACTGCTAGTCTTTATAAATAGATTGAAACTAAATTCCCCGTGCGAAGAACTGGTAAACTGCTAGTCTTTATAAATAGATTGAAGCTGAATTCCCGTGCGAAGAACTGGTAAACTGCTAGTCTTTATAAATAGATTGAAACTAAATTTCCGTGCAGAAGAACTGGTAAACTGCTAGTCTTTATAAATAGATTGAAGCTAAATTCCCGTGCGAAGAACTGGTAAACTGCTAGTCTTTACAAATAGATTGAAACTAAATTCTCCGTGCGAAGAACTGGTAAACTGCTAGTCTTTACAAATAGATTGAAGCTACATTCCCGTGCGAAGAACGGGTAAACTCTAGTCTTTATAAATAGATTGAAACTAAATTCTCCGTGCGAAGAACTGGTAAACTGCTAGTCTTTATAAATAGATTGAAGCTAAATTCCCGTGCGAAGAACTGGTAAACTGCTAGTCTTTATAAATAGATTGAAGCTAAATTCCCGTGCGAAGAACTGGTAAACTGCTAGTCTTTACAAATAGATTGAAGCTAAATTCTCCGTGCGAAGAACTGGTAAACTGCTGGTATATATAATTCCTCTCGTACCTTTATACTTTACATAGGACCTGCAAGAAATTTCTCCATACCGCTCTATTCTGGGCAACTCGCTCAATCTCCCCCATGAAACTGAGACCTATATTTCTTACTCCTGTCAGTAAAATTCGAATCATTGTCTCCTTAGGTCGTCCTCTTTTTCTTGAACCCCTTGCATCCCACTTCAATGCCTGCTTTGATATTCCTTCATCATTTCTTCTCAATGTCTCTCCAAAATAGCTCCATCTTCTCCTTCTTATTACATATATCGTCGGTATTATCAAACTCGTTCGGTACTCAGCTAAATGTCCTTTCAATGTCTCTGCTGTTATATTTTTGTCCCTACTCAGCAGCCAGTCTATGTTAAGGTTAAACAAGAATAAGGAAAGAATACCCACTTGTCTGACCCCTGTTTTAACATTGAAGCACTCTGTCAGAGGATGTTGCAAATCATCAGAGTCCGCATATAATCTTCTTCTTCTTTGCGTTCGTTCTTTACGACCAATTTTAATCACTCTTTGTAATATGTTTGATCTTTGCCAAGAACGTGTATACGTTGCACATTGGTTGGTAGGCCCCTAAACGCTTATACTTCTACACGTTTAGGACATGTGCATCCGATTTCAGCCAAACCTCCTTGGTCGCCTCTTACGACATGCGTGGCAGGTAAAAGTCGTTCTATTCTTTACACCCCAAATTTGGGCCCCGGTAACCACTCTGGAGACCCGCATATAATGATTTAATTACCATAACTATTTGTGTTGGTATTCCATAATGTAAAATCATACAAAATCTCCAACTGCTAGCAACGAACCGCATCACATGGAGATCTAAAACCTCTGCCCTAAGTGCCGCCTTTGGCACGAAAGGAACTAACTAACTAACTATTCCATAATGACAAAGTATCTACCAAAGAGATTCCATGTGATGGGTATTAAGTGCCTTTTCAATTCCAATAAAAGCCATGCAGCAGGAACCATTCCATTCACTCCTCTGTTAAACTATTTGACGATGTGCTGAAACCTACACATCTGAGGTAGTCCTAGCGGATCAGATCAGATCTCGAGAAAAACCGAGGGAGGGTGCCGTGATACTTAATAAATTTACGTTTTAGGACAAAGACACATATGTATGGTATCACATAATCAAGCAAAATCAATAATTTAATCATAAAACTAACAAAACTCCTAAGTTTCGACTATAAGTCTTTTTTCAAGGACACATAGAATACACAAAGAATACTAAAACAAAAACCCACTAAATCATAGATCTAATAGACTAGAGATTGATACAACGAGTCCATACTTACCTTGAAAAAAGACAATCGAAACGTCGGATTTTTGTTAGTTTTACTATTTATTTATTCATTTTGATTGCTTATATGATACCATAAAGTATTTGACTTCAGTGTAGCAGTCTTCTCTATTCACGATTTTCTTTCCTGAAGCAATGTTATTGTTTTCTAATTTTGCTGTCCAATGCTACTGTCATTCTTTGGACTATTTTTATAAATATTTTATTTGATAATGAAAACATTGGTTCTTTCTCTCCGGTTATGACAATTTCCTAATCTCTTCCTTTGGTAAAGTATATACTATATTTTCAATAAACTCACTAATATATTCTGATAGTTCATCATTTGTTATTACACTTGTCAATGTTATTTTTGAATGTATTCTGCAGATCTGTTTGCAATTTATTTATCTCAACTCTTTGAAACATGTGAAACAACTGTTTACTAATGTAAGCTGACGTAATTTCTCTATAATTTTAGATTATCCAACTGAGGTTGTCACAAATATTTTGTCGCCATTTTCTAATTTGTTCTTCGAAATTTATTTTCGTATTTGTTTTTTCTAACAGACTTTTATTGTCTTTCAATAAGTGATAAAATTTTATTATCCAGTAATTTGTTGTTTTCTTTGTAAATCCATTACCCTTTTTTGATTGATTTTTCATTTTTTTCGGACAATTCTAGTGCTGTTTTGTTAACTCTCTCTAGCTATAAACTGTTATTCTTGCAGTAATCCTTTCCAACAATACATTTTTTTCCATGTTGTCTAAATATGAATCACTGCGTATTTACTTTTTTAAATTTAAAACTGTATATGAATGTTGTTTGTTAAGCTAGTCTTTTCTCTAAGTTAGAGATTATTTTGTTTTGCTTATTTTATTAAAATATACGAATATACATATTATTGCTCTTTTTTATATTGAATATCTCTATCACATGCCTGTCTGATTTTCTATATACTTTTGATATCATTTCTCAATTAACATCTAATGAAGAAAAGGACACCTCCTCAAGAAATATAAAATTCAATATGCTGTGATGAGGATCTGTCATCTAAACTAAACTATATTCATTTTTTTTTAATGAAGCATACACTTGTCTTAGCATAACTCAAATTCTCTTGATGAAATAATATATTCTGCAGCATGAAGCATACACTTGTCTTAGCAGAACTCAAATTCTCTTGATGAAATAATATATTCTGCAGCATGAAGCATACACTTGTCTTAGCAGAACTCAAATTCTCTTGCTGAAATAATATATTCTGCAGCATGAAGCATACACTTGCCTTAGCAGAACTCAAATTCTCTTGATGTAATAATATATTCTGCAGCATAAGCTTCCAAAGAGCAACGTGACAGACTTATCTTAAAGCTGAAACAACATCCCTCCTCCACGATGTCCTGTCGCAAAAGTGGAAAATAAAGAATACAAATAAGGGAGCGGTATTGTTAACCATATGTAAACTTCTCTCTGTATAAAATTGACATTTAAACTCAGCCATGCCTCAGACGTTTAACCTCTTCTAGTAAATTCGATTTGTCTAGTTTATAATCATATCTACCCTGGATAATTCTTTCCACGTTTCGTTACACATGGATTCCATATTTGTACTTCATTTTTCATATTGTAATAATTATGAAAGGTTTAATTATCACATGCTGTCTTTACTTATTTTTATATTGGCTATACGTGCTTTGTAAATAATAAATAGGTTTATTACATTTTACAGTTTGAAAAGTCCCATTATTAACATGCTTCTTACAACAAAAAGCTATTGGTTAAATAACATCTTTTGGTAGAAAATATATTCACATTTATAACTTGGAAATGTTATATCTGAACATTCTTTAAGAAACCAAATCTGTGGTTGCAAATACAAGTTGTATAATTCAGTAAACATTGCAAGAACATGACACATCCATTGGAAAGAAACAATAATAAAATAGTTTGTATATTTCATACCAGACAGTTTCTAAAAGACGTGATTTAGCCATTTTCATAGGAAACACACGACTGAGTGTAGCAATAAATTTACTACACCGACAGAACGTGTGTGCTGTATTCCTAAACTTTGCATATAAAACCATTCTCTAAGATCTTCTTGTCTACGTTTTATTTTTTTAATTTTTTATTTAATTTTTAATTTTTTTATTAATCAATACTTTTTCTTACGTTTGGTTCATTGGTATTGGTTATTGGTTACCGAATCAACGTTATTGCACTGTGCAGACCCGTAGGTGCTCAGTCTCCAACAACAGATGTCGAAGGGTATGCATACTGAAGGTTCCTGTGAATCGCTGGTTAAACACATTCCTCATTCTGTCCCTCAGGTATCCAGTTCTACTTGTACAACAGATAACTCCAAATTGCATAAATCGCTGGACCGATTCATATTTTTTAGTGTCTTCATCCAACGACCAGTCAGAAAGAGACCATAGAACATTCTCTTATCCATCTTCAACTTCTCGGAGATCAATGCTGTTCATGCAAGTTTGTCTCCTCTCTCATTGGCGCAAACTCCAGGACAGTAGATCCACGTAGAGCTCTTGGGGTTTGGCACTTCAATAGACACCCACTCATACCTAAATTTGTAATTTTAGATCTCCTGAAGCATCGACTGAAAGTCAGATACAACACCGGTCCCAGTAAACTGAGATCCAGACAGCCAATGAAGGGAAACAGTAACAGCCTCAACCTCCATCCTATACTGGAAGTAATTCTCCTGAATGCTCCACTTTGCTCTGCAATAACCTTACCAGGCGCGCTAGACAAGAAACCACAGACTGACTTCTCACCCCAATGCACATACACATCGGTATAAACAGCTACGTCATCATCACGCGCATTGTCTTCTATAGGCTGCGTAATTGCTAGTTCAGACGTAATGTTGTCATAATCTCTACATTCTCTTCCAAGAGTAATGATAACATTTGGAAGTGGCGTCTGTGGCCTAGGGTTAGTGACTCTGTCATTAACCCCGACGTTCTGAGTTCGAATCACGCTGCGGACAGTTTGCTGGCAAATTGTTTCCGTTGATTTTAAAAAGGACGATGGCGCCACCCGTTCAGAAAGCAATGGCAAACTACTGAACGTATAAGTGGTGCCTAGAAAATCAACGACTTGTTTACTGTGGTTGATGGCTACTTCCTTTGGGATATGCCACGATTTTTATAGGGAAGATATGATTGTATTCAGTGGCGGCTCGTGATAATTTTTGTTGGTGGGGCCAGACAGAAGTTGGAACAATCATGGTTTTGAGTTGTTATATTTTAATTTATAAAATACTAAATACACGTTACACATTATATTGTAATACTGATTGTATTACTAGATATTTCCTGAAGGTTTGTTCAGTTTATCATCAATTCTTTAGTTTCCTTTCCCAAAGTACACATTGTATAACTCGTCCAATTTGAAACAATACTTGACAGCTTATCGTTCTAAATGTGCTCTTTACTAGAAAATCGACCTAGAACAGTAACAGTACGTTTTATTTGCCTACCAAAGTTCGCTGTCCATTTCCCTGTAGAGTCGATTACTATACCAGTTTTGACCTGACTGTCTCTCCTGAATAAGATCTCTTGATATCTCTACAACAGATATTCCTTCCATGTATTTACCACTCCCTTCTCTCACTAACACAACTTCTAGTACACACTAAATAAACACGCCAGTACAACTAGTACTAACTCTGTAGTTTTAGTTCTTAAACAAACATTAAAAAAAATAAACAACACATTTCAACGACACAGTCAAAACGGCATGAATTCAAGTACGAACAACATGTCCTAAAATTAGATGACATGATTATAACGGCCTGAACAATACATAACAATCGTTACTCCCTCATTTAGAATCTTTGTAAATTTCATCTCTCCTAGTTCGTTCTGTCAAGATCTTCGAATGGTGTAGGGGGTGGGGGAAGGGTCGCTCAACACAGCTCAGTCCTATGTTCTAGGGTACCACTGTTTCCTTCTTGACAGTTTCTTTCTTGTCCGTTTCTTCTTCTCTTGTCGGTCTCTCTCTTTCTTGTCCGTTTCTTCTTCTCTTGTTGGTCTCTCTCTTTCTTGTCCGTTTCTTCTTCTCTTGTTGGTCTCTCTCTTTCTTGTCTGTTTTCTTCTCTTGTTGGTCTCTCTCTTCTTGTCCGTTTCTTCTTCTCTTGTTGGTCTCTCTCTTTCTTGTCCGTTTCTTCTTCTCTTGTTGGTCTCTCTCTTTCTTGTCCGTTCTTCTCCTCTTGTCGGTTCTCTCTTTCTTGTCCGTTTCTTCTTCTCTTGTTGGTCTCTCTCTTTCTTGTCCGTTTCTTCTTCTCTTGTTGGTCTCTCTCTTTCTTGTCCGGTTCTTCTTCTCTTGTTGGTCTCTCTCTTTCTTGTCCGTTTCTTCTTCTCTTGTTGGTTTCTCTCTTTCTTGTCCGTTTCTTCTTATCTTGTTGGTCTCTCTCTTTCTTGTCCGTTTCTTCTTCTCTTGTTGGTCTCTCTTTCTTGTCCGTTTCTTCTTCTCTTGTTGGTCTCTCTTTCTTGTCCGTTTCTTCTTCTCTTGTTGGTTTCTCTCTTTCTTGTCCGTTTCTTCTTCTCTTGTTGGTCTCTCTCTTTCTTGTCCGTTTCTTCTCCTCTTGTTGGTCTCTCTCTTCTTTGTCTGTTTCTTCTTCTCTTGTTGGTCTCTCTCTTTCTTGTCCGTTTCTTCTTCTCTTGTTGGTCTCTCTCTTTCTTGTCCGTTTCTTCTTCTCTTGTTGGTCTCTCTCTTTCTTGTCTGTTTCTTCTTCTCTTGTTGGTCTCTCTCTTTCTTGTCCGTTTCTTCTTCTCTTGTCGATCTTCTCTTTTTTGTCCGTTTCTTCTTCTCTTGTTGGTCTCTCTCTTTCTTGTCTGTTTCTTCTTCTCTTGTTGGTCTCTCTCTTTCTTGTCCGTTTCTTCTTCTCTTGTTGGTCTCTCTCTTTCTTGTCCGTTTCTTCTTCTCTTGTTGGTCTCTCTCTTTCTTGTCCGTTTCTTCTCTGTCCGTTATTCTCTGCGTCTCGCAATCATACACTTTGTTGCGTGATTGCGAGAATCGTTTTGTCCTATTTTCCCGAAGTGTATGTTCTCTGCTGCGAAGTGTATGACGCTTTTATTTAGCTAAAAAAATAAAAGAACCGAACATCTGTGAGAACTCCGAGAATGTGGATTCTAGCTAGTTTTTCCTTTTGCTTTCTTTTTTTTAAATTTGTTCTGCAAATAGAGTTTAGAATAAAATGAGAATAAAACGGTGATGATAATACAAATATAGAAAGATAGAACTTGTTAATACCGGTAGCGATTAGAAACTAACGACAGTTAGACGGGACCTTTCATTGAGTGCTGATATCAACTGCTTTAAGAACAGATTATAAAATGAGACTTTTTTATGTATCTATTTCCTGTCAAACACTGATAGCTAAATCTAATACACAAGAGAAAGTTTACTTTGAAGAAATGTTACAAAAATAGCCGGGTATAATATTGCTATAAAACAATGGGCTATATAGTGTTTTAAATATCTATACATATATATAAGACAAAGATGAATTAAATTGTCTGTCTGTCCCAATTGCTAGAAGATATCTGGACATACTACGAGCTGAGCTTGAAATTTAGCAAGAGGGTAGCTTTCATACATGGCAAGAGGGAAAAATTATCAAACTGAACTATTTGTTCCTTTCTAAAACCATATTCCAACTAAACGCACATGTTCATTCTGCGTATAAATCGCTGAAAATATCTTATCAATGTTTTCACGACGTTCCCAGTCACGTAATCATGTTGTTACTTTACGCTGGCGAAACGCGTGTCACAAAGTACGGTAGTTTCATCAAATACAAAAAAAATGACGATACATAGCAACGTTTCGACCAACAAGGTTTTTATCAAGCAAACGATGCAACAAAGTGACGAATGTCACAGCACACTACATGCATACTTTGACAAAGATATTACAACCAAATTATTAAATCCGCTCAAGTCCCGGTCACATAATGCTATGATAGGGTCACTATTATTAGAACGCATTTTAAACACGTTTATTTATAAGTTTCTGTAGCGTAGTTGATGCGGGACACGTCTACATTGCAGTAAACAATGCGCTCGATTCACGTTCGGGCCACATTTAAAAAAAAATTTTTAAACACGTCGATAAGTTAATAATCTGAAATAAATTTAATTTGCAAATTGTTATTTTTCAACATTCACTGGAATTCAAATGTATCAGGTTTTCTGGCAATCGAAATGAGTTTATGTGGACTCGGAAGATCAGCGTAAAAGGATAACAAACGTATCTTTAGAAGTGGTGAAATATTTCAACTAGATTTAAACTAAATTCAACTTTCACGGGAACGGAATTCTGTGTATCAGGTTTTACTAGCAATCGAAATGAGGACATTTTAATCTTATGTGGTCAGCCGACAAGGTTATCAAACATGCATGGAGCGAAAACGTATTGTTTTAACGGGAAGAAGATTTTGAAGCTGGTATGTTTCTTTAAGGGACTTTACAAATAGATTGAAGCTAAATTCCCGTCGAAGAACTGGTAAACTGCTAGTCTTTATAAATAGATTGAAGCTAAATTCCGAAGAACGTAACGTAGTTTTATAAAAGATTAGAATCCGTCCGAAGAACTGGTAAACTGCTAGTCTTTACAAATAGATTGAAACTAAATTCTCCGTGCGAAGAACGGGTAAACTGCTAGTCTTTACAAATAGATTGAAACTAAATTTCCCGTGCGAAGAACTGGTAAACTGCTAGTCTTTATAAATAGATTGAAGCAAATTCGTGCGAAGAACTGGTAAACTGCTGGTCTTTATAAATAGATTGAAGCTAAATTCCCGTGCGAAGAACTGGTAAACTGCTAGTCTTTATAAATAGATTGAAGCTAAATTCCCCGTGCGAAGAACTGGTAAACTGCTGGTCTTTATAAATAGATTGAAGCTAAATTCCCCGTGCGAAGAACTAGTAAACTGCTGGTCTTTATAAATAGATTGAAGCTAAATTCCCCGTGCGAAGAACTGGTAAACTGCTAGTCTTTATAAATAGATTGAAGCTAAATTCCCGTGCGAAGAACTGGTAAACTGCTAGTCTTTATAAATAGATTGAAGCTAAATTCCCGTGCGAAGAACTGGTAAACTGCTAGTCTTTATAAATAGATTGAAGCTAAATTCCCCGTCCGAAGAACTGGTAAACTGCTAGTCTTTACAAATAGATTGAAACTAAATTCTCCGTGCAAAGAACGGGTAAACTGCTAGTCTTTACAAATAGATTGAAACTAAATTCCCGTGCGAAGAACTGGTAAACTGCTAGTCTTTACAAATAGATTGAAGCTAAATTCCCCGTGCGAAGAACGGGTAAACTGCTGGTCTTTATAAATAGATTGAAGCTAAATTCCCCGTGCGAAGAACTGGTAAACTGCTAGTCTTTATAAATAGATTGAAGCTAAATTCCCAGTGCGAAGAACTGGTAAACTGCTAGTCTTTATAAATAGATTGAAGCTAAATTCCCGTGCGAAGAACTGGTAAACTGCTAGTCTTTATAAATAGATTGAAGCTAAATTCCCGTGAAGAACTGGTAAACTGCTAGTCTTTATAAATAGATTGAAGCTAAATTCCCCGTCCGAAGAACTGGTAAACTGCTAGTCTTTACAAATAGATTGAAACTAAATTCTCCGTGCGAAGAACGGGTAAACTGCTAGTCTTTACAAATAGATTGAAACTAAATTTCCCGTGCGAAGAACTGGTAAACTGCTAGTCTTTATAAATAGATTGAAGCTAAATTCCCGTGCGAAGAACTGAAACGTGTTTTATAAGATTAACTATTCGAAAACAAATGCAGTCTTTATAAATAGATTGAAGCTAAATTCCCGTGCGAAGAACTGGTAAACGTGGTCTTAAAATGATTGAACAATTCGTGGAAGAACTAGAACTGCTGTCTTATAAATAGATTGAAGCTAAATTCCGAAGAACTGGAAATGCTAGTCTTATAATAGATTGAAGAAATCCGGAACTGGTAAACTGCTAGTCTTTATAAATAGATTGAAGCTAAATTCCCCGAAGATGAACGAGTCTATAAATAGATTGAACTAAATTCCGCCGAAGAACTAAACTGCTAGTCTTTACAAATAGATTGAAACTAAATTTCGAAGAAGGGTAAATGCTAGTCTTACAATAGATTGAAACAAATTCCCGTGCGAAGAACTGGTAAACTGCTAGTCTTTACAAAATAGAATTGAAGCGTAAACTTGGTTTAAATGATGAAGCAATTCCCGTGCGAAGAACTGGTAAACTGCTAGTCTTTATAAATAGATTGAAGCTAAATTCCCGTGCGAAGAACTGGTAAACTGCTAGTCTTTATAAATAGATTGAAGCTAAATTCCCAGTGCGAAGAACTGGTAAACTGCTAGTCTTTATAAATAGATTGAAGCTAAATTCCCGTGAGAAGAACTGAATGTTTATAAGATTGAGCTTCTAAGAACTGTACTAGTCTTTACAAATAGATTGAAACTAAATTCTCCGTGCAAAGAACGGGTAAACTGCTAGTCTTTACAAATAGATTGAAACTAAATTCCCGTGCGAAGAACTGGTAAACTGCTAGTCTTTACAAATAGATTGAAGCTAAATTCCCCGTGCGAAGAACTGGTAAACTGCTAGTCTTTATAAATAGATTGAAGCTAAATTCCCGTGCGAAGAACTGGTAAACTGCTAGTCTTTATAAATAGATTGAAGCTAAATTCCCAGTGCGAAGAACTGGTAAACTGCTAGTCTTTATAAATAGATTGAAGCTAAATTCCCCTTGCGAAGAACTGGTAAACTGCTAGTCTTTATAAATAGATTGAAGCTAAATTCCCGGAGAACTGTAAACTGCTAGTCTTATAAATAGATTGACGAATCCGGAAGAACTGAAACTGCTAGTCTTTACAAATAGATTGAAACTAAATTCTCCGTGCGAAGAACTGGTAAACTGCTAGTCTTTATAAATAGATTGAAGCTAAATTCTCCGTGCGAAGAACTGGTAAACTGCTAGTCTTTATAAATAGATTGAAGCTAAATTCCGAAGAACTGTAACGCGTCTAAAATGATTGACAAATGGAAGAACTGGTAAACTGCTAGTCTTTAAAATAGATTGAAACTAAATTCCCGTGCGAAGAACTGGTAAACGCTAGTCTTTACAAATAGATTGAAGCACATTCCTCGAAGAACGGTAAACTGCTAGTCTTTATAAATAGATTGAAACTAAATTTCCCGTGCGAAGAACTGGTAAACTGCTAGTCTTTATAAATAGATTGAAGCTGAATTCCCGTGCGAAGAACTGGTAAACTGCTAGTCTTTATAAATAGATTGAAACTAAATTTCCCGTGCGAAGAACTGGTAAACTACTAGTCTTTATAAATAGATTGAAGCTAAATTCCCCGTGCGAAGAACGGGTAAACTGCTAGTCTTTATAAATAGATTGAAGCTAAATTCCCGTGCGAAGAACTGGTAAACTGCTAGTCTTTACAAATAGATTGAAGCTAAATTCCCGTGCGAAGAACTGGTAAACTGCTAGTCTTTATAAATAGATTGAAGCTAAATTCCCGTCGAAGAACTGGTAAACTGCTGGTCTTTATAAATAGATTGAAGCTAAATTCCTCGAAGAACTGTAACTGCTAGTCTTTATAAATAGATTGAAGCTAAATTCCGTCGAAGAACTGGTAAACTGCTAGTCTTTATAAATAGATTGAAGCTGAATTCCCGTGCGAAGAACTGGTAAACTGCTAGTCTTTACAAATAGATTGAAACTAAATTCTCCGTGCGAAGAACTGGTAAACTGCTAGTCTTTATAAATAGATTGAAGCTAAATTCCCCGTGCGAAGAACGGGTAAACTGCTAGTCTTTATAAATAGATTGAAGCTAAATTCCGTCGAAGAACTGGTAAACTGCTAGTCTTTACAAATAGATTGAAGCTAAATTCCCGTGAAGAACTGGTAAACTGCTAGTCTTTACAAATAGATTGAAACTAAATTCTCCGTGCGAAGAACTGGTAAACTGCTAGTCTTTACAAATAGATTGAAGCTACATTCGTGGAAGAACGGAAACTGCAGCTTTATAAATAGATTGAAACAAATTCCCGTGCGAAGAACTGTAAACTGCTAGTCTTTATAAATGATTGAAGCTAATTCTGGAAGAACTGGTAAACTGCTGTCTTTATAAATAGATTGAAACTAAATTTCGTGAAGAACTGGTAAACTGCTTGTCTTTATAAATAGATTGAAGCTAAATTCCCCGTGCGAAGAACGGGTAAACTGCTAGTCTTTATAAATAGATTGACTAAATTCCGTGCGAAGAACTGGTAAACTGCTAGTCTTTACAAATAGATTGAAGCTAAATTCCCGTGCGAAGAACTGGTAAACTGCTAGTCTTTATAAATAGATTGAAGCTAAATTCCCCGTGCGAAGAACTGGTAAACTGCTGGTCTTTATAAATAGATTGAAGCTAAATTCCCCGTGCGAAGAACTGGTAAACTGCTAGTCTTTATAAATAGATTGAAGCTAAATTCCCGTGCGAAGAACTGGTAAACTGCTAGTCTTTATAAATAGATTGAAGCTAAATTCCCGTAGAAGAACTGGTAAACTGCTAGTCTTTATAAATAGATTGAAGCTAAATTCCCGTCCGAAGAACTGGTAAACTGTTAGTCTTTACAAAGATTGAAACTAAATTCTCCTGCAAAGAACGGTAAACTGCTAGTCTTTACAAATAGATTGAAACTAAATTCCCCGTGCGAAGAACTGGTAAACTGCTAGTCTTTAAAAATAGATTGAAGCTAAATTCCCCGTGCGAAGAACTGGTAAACTGCTGGTCTTTATAAATAGATTGAAGCTAAATTCCCGTGCGAAGAACTGGTAAACTGCTAGTCTTTATAAATAGATTGAAGCTAAATTCCCGTGCGAAGAACTGTAAACTGCTAGTCTTAAATTAGCTAAACGAAGAACTGAAACGTAGTCTTTATAAATAGATTGAAGCTAAATTCCCCGTGAGAAGAACTGGTAAACTGCTAGTCTTTATAAATAGATTGAAGCTAAATTCCCGAAGAACTGACGATTAAAGATTAAACTAATTCTCGAAAGAACTAAACTGCTAGTCTTTATAAATAGATTGAAACTAAATTTCCCGTGCGAAGAACTGGTAAACTGCTAGTCTTTAAAATAGATTGAAGCTAAATTCCCGTGCGAAGAACTGGTAAACTGCTAGTCTTTATAAATAGATTGAAGCTAAATTCCCGTGCGAAGAACTGGTAAACTGCTAGTCTTTATAAATAGATTGAAGCTAAATTCCCAGTGCGAAGAACTGGTAAACTGCTAGTCTTTAAAATAGATTGAAGCTAAATTCCCGTCGAAGAACTGGTAAACTGCTAGTCTTTATAATAGATTGAAGCTAAATTCCCGTGCGAAGAACTGGTAAACTGCTAGTCTTTATAAATAGATTGAAACTAAATTTCCCGTGCGAAGAACTGGTAAACTGCTAGTCTTTATAAATAGATTGAAGCTAAATTCCCGTGCGAAGAACTGGTAAACTGCTAGTCTTTATAAATAGATTGAAGCTAAATTCCCGTGCGAAGAACTGGTAAACTGCTAGTCTTTAAAATAGATTGAAGCTAAATTCCCGTGCGAAGAACTGGTAAACTGCTAGTCTTTACAAATAGATTGAAACTAAATTCTCCGTGCGAAGAACTGGTAAACTGCTAGTCTTTACAAATAGATTGAAGCTACATTCCCGATGCGAAGAACGGTAAACTGCTAGTCTTTACAAATAGATTGAAACTAAATTCTCCGTGCGAAGAACTGGTAAACTGCTAGTCTTTATAAATAGATTGAAGCTAATTCCCCGTGCGAAGAACTGGTAAACTGCTAGTCTTTATAAATAGATTGAAACTAAATTTCCCGTGCGAAGAACTGGTAAACTGCTAGTCTTTATAAATAATTAAGCAAATTGAAGAACTTAAACTCTGTCTCAAATGATTGAAACTAAATTTCGAAGAACTGGTAAACTGCTGGTATATATAATTCCTCTCGTACCTTTATACTTTACATAGGACCTGCAAGAAATTTCTCCATACCGCTCTATTCTGGGCAACTCGCCAATCTCCCCATGAAACTGAGACCTATATTTCTTACTCCTGTCAGTAAAATTCGAATCATTGTCTCCTTAGGTCGTCCTCTTTTTCTTGAACCCCTTGCATCCCACTTCAATGCCTGCTTTGATATTCCTTCATCATTTCTTCTCAATGTCTCTCCAAAATAGCTCCATCTTCTCCTTCTTATTACAGTTGTTACTAGTAGTTTACCAGACATTTCTATGATTTCAGCACATATATATATATATATATATGTATATTGTATTCCTCTCATGCGTTTACACCTTACATCCAACCTAAAAGCAATTGATCAACACTGCTCTATCCTGGGTGTTCCAATTGCATACCATTCTCAGCTACCGCTACACTACTAAATAAAATCATTTGTAGCTCCCCGTCGATACCTTCCCTTTTCGCCAAACTATAGTGCAAAAATAGGTTTCCAGAGTCACTCTGTGGTAGTGAAGTAGGATCTTGGTCAATACCAGCTCACTGATCCTGGAGCTTTTTTAAACATTATTTTATTACGCATATGCAGTGGCGGCTCGTGGTCATTTTTCTTGGTGGGGATGATGATGGATGGCCAACTCTCTTTAATATCAAGCTGTTACAGAACAGAAGCATTTATTCTTTTCTCAAAAGTGGGACACAAGTTGTTGGAAAAATCATGGTTTTTTAGCATTTACTATTCCGTGAAGTTATTCCCCCTATCGATTATTGGTGGGGTCGGGCCCCACTGGCCCTTAATGACGAGCCGCCCCTGCGCATATGACTCTTACGAAATAGTAATGTACAAGTATATCATGCGCTTCTGAAAACGTTATTTAAATGTTCATTCTATAATACACTTCCACAAGGATCACGTAATAATAATAATATCCGTCCTTCGCAAGCGATGATGACAACAATCTCAGACGTGTGTTGCTGCACCTCTCTTGTGTGTGTGGAAGTGACTGTAGTCTACAATCCTCGTACACAATCCCCTACCATTGTCTGTTTAATAAATATTTCATGGTGCCAGTATAAAATACCCAATATCTATTCTTCAACAAATTAGTTAATAGTATGCATATTTGACGCTATCTGGTATATTTTTATGCACACATTTTATAACAGGAAATATGAATAGTGAGTCTCTTATCTAACATACAACGAATTTGACAAAGACAGAAATAAAATATTATTATAATCTCCTATATATCTTAACATTTCAAAAGTAGACTGCATGTGTAAACTGTACCTGATGCGAAGGAGACTTCTTCATTGAAACTGATAATCTTTGACCTAGAAAAGATATCACGAATGATAATAAACTGTAATATTTCCCAGCCTAAACTGGTTGGTTAGTTCTGTCAGTGGTTCTTATTACAAACACACACACACACACACACGCCCACACACACGCTCTCGACTGCAAACACATAGACATATATGAGAATGCATTTTTCCCAAACACAGACATGGACAATAGTAACACAATGGTGCTAATGTTATCTATGCTGCATGTTTTCTTCATTATCATTAACAAAACTGATGTAGAGTGATAGTGCAATAAATGATTCCTTCTTCGGGATTAAGTATTACTAGTGCAAACACGGTTTACACATGAGTGATACGTTTGGACTCTTTCTGACGATAACTCATTCATCTACATGTTGATAATTGTGTATATTTTAACTAATATTTCATTGTTGTGACAGTGTTACTTTTAGGCTTAAGATTAAACCACAGGATGATTTCATTGTTTCCATTGATGGGAGTGCTAACCTTTTCTTCATACAACATTTGAGAATAACTAGCTTGGAGAAGATTTCATATCTCTCAAAATTGTGGTGTGCGAGTGTCAAAGATAGTATTATCATATTGTGTCAAACTTTGAAATAAGAAAATGGAAAGTAAAGAACTTGATAATGGCGACACGCAAGAAGACAGACGACGCAGCAGCCACACAAAAATGAATTTTGAAAAGAATTATGCAGAGCCAGTAGATCGTGGTTGGGCCTGGTTTATAATGTTTGGTGCTTTCATAAACCTCACAATGATCATGTTCTTCATACGTTCCGCATCGATACTATTTATTCATTTCTTAGACAAGTACCAAGAATCAGCAACAATGACAACTATGGCCTTTGGATTCTCTTCTGCAATGTTTGCATTATGCAATATATTTGGACCAACTTTTCTGTTACCGCGGTTTGAGGTCAGAACACTAACTGTTGTAGGTGCAATTATCAACTTTCTTGGTATTTTTGGTATTGCTTTCGCTCCAAACATGATTGTTATAGACATCATGATGGCTTTTATGGGATTCTCACACGGATTAATATCCGTCCCCCAGATGACACTCATTGGGCGATACTTCAAAAAACGTTTATCTTTCGCAACTGCCTTTGTTAACTTGGCAATCAGTATCGCAACAATTGCTGCACCCCCATTGATTCAATTTCTTCTGGTTACATATGGGTTACGAGGTGCGATAATGATTTTGGCTGGGATTAATATGAATTGCATACCTGCTTCTATGTTATTGCGACCATTTACAATCAAGCAATCAGAAGCAGATAGATTTCAAGGAAACAATGCTCACGATTTAACAGAGGATGATACGGAAGATATAGTAAATACTGACAATACAACAAAAGAACATGCTATTAAAGACAACGTTTATAAAGAAAATGACATAAAATCAGAAAATGAAATGGTATCACTAATTAATGCGAATATGAAACCACGTGTACTCAGAAGTATAAGTGAGCAATTCAATAATGACTTGGAAGATGATGACACCAGCAATTGTGCATTTATGAAATCTGATATTGACATCAAAGTGCCAGATCGCAGAGAAAGTTTAGTCTTTGAACTGATTGACAGGGTCAGTATTTCTAGTAATATCAGGTACCTCAGTGACCCACATATATTCATTGATGCCTTGGTCTCCAAAGAAAACATTCACTTGAGTAGGGAGTATATACAGATGGAAGAATTAACTCATACAGGAAAATTTGCCAGTAATGATGTTGAAACTAGAGACAGTGATGTGAAATATATTTCTAATGAATCTTTCACAGAAACGTCGAATCGCAAGAAATCATGTTGGACTAAAGTAAGCCAATCAGTTTCAAAGTCCATATATACTCAACCCTTGGCGTTATTAATACTTCTAGCATGCGGATTAGGGGTCCACCTTCAGACACTTGTAGCGTATATGCCCGCAGCAGGGAAGGAGAATGGCCTTACAGATGATCAAATTCCATTTTTGGTTACTATCATTGGAGTTAGTGATCTCGTAAGTAAACTCGTCATTGGCGTGTTTGCTGACCTTGGCTATGTTAGGCGGATACACATTGCGGTTGTGAGTCAAATTATTGCAGGAACCTTGTCGCAGTTCATTAGGTTCTTTCAAGGTTTTGGTTTGATGATTCTGTTGCAAATTTTACTGGGAATGACAGGCGGCGTGATGCACGCAATGTCAGCTGTAATTATCGTAGATATTCTTGGTTTAAAATATATGGGTCATGTGATGGCTGGCTACTTTCTAGTGAACGGAATCGTATTGACCATAGAACACATTGTTATTGGTACCATAAAAGATTTAACTGGTTCGTTTTTATTAGCTTACAACTATATTGGATCTTTCATTTTGATTAGTGCTACTTTACTGTTGTTGGAACCTTTAGTTGCCAAGTTGAAGCCGTTCGTGAAGTCTTGAAGTGAAGTCTTGAAGTGAAGTCTTGAAGTGAAGTCTTGAAGTGAAGTCTTGAAGTGAAGTCTTGAAGTGATCATTTCAGTTAACTGTCAGATTGGGGACAGATTATAATACCATCACACTTGAAATATATTGTCCATTGCATAACGTCGCTGTCATCTATCATGTCATTGCATAACGTTTCTGTCATATATCACGTCATTGCATAACGTTGCTGTCATCTATCATGTCATTGCATAACGTTGCTGTCATCTATCATGTCCATTGCATAACGTTGCTGTCATCTATCATATCCATTGTATAACGTTTATGTCATCTATCATGTCATTGCATAACGTTTCTGTCATCTATCATGTCCATTGCATAAAGTTGCTGTCATCTAACATATCTATTGCATAACGTTTCGGTCATCTAGCATCTCCATTGCAGAACATTGCTGTCATCACTGCCAGTCTGAAAGACACTTAATCTTTAGCCAGTTATCCGACTCTTTCATTGTTCTGTTGAATATCTCTTCCATGTTCTGTTGTCACTGTGGTTTCCTGTCTAGTCTAACATGAATAATCTGCTTCATTATTGATTACTCTGTCTAAAGCATTGTTCCGTTTATTGTGACCAAACTATTTCAGTTTTCAAGATATCATGTTGTATATGAGCCATTGTTCCTTGGTGTATATATGTCTCATTTTCTTTGTCCAGCACGTTATAATAATCTTAAGAGGTGACTAATGTAGGACCAAGGGAAGCTACCCTAGTAAATAAAAAGCATACAGAAATCGGATGTGCTGGCCTACTTGTAGGAAAACTGACACAACGTACAATCGCTCTTAGACTCAGATCACATACAAATCACACAGAGTTGTTAACAAGTGGTCGATAGGGAGCGTTCGAAGAAGACGAAGAAGAAGAAATTCAAAAATATATGATGAATCTACCAGGATATTCATGAAGTATACAATTGCGAAACAATTATCAAAATAATAAGAAAGTTATTTAATGTTACTGAATACAGCTAAGGAAGTGGGAAGAGAGTAAATGTGGGGAAGAGGTTAAGCAGATTGCCATGCGTTCTACTGGTCGTCTGTTCGAATCCGAATTCATCCTTTCGGTTCAAGATTGCATTTTTTTTCGAAAATCCCATATGATTCTTGTTGGAACTACGTAGTACGTGCTTTTTGTAATACTCTCAGCATGTAACATGTCTGGTCAATCACTAGTGGCAACTGTTATAAGAAAGAGAAGATGGAGATATGTTGGACACACCTTCAGGAGGAATGATCAACGAATATCAAAGCAGGCAAAGGATTCAAGAAAGAGAGGTCGACCTAAGGAGACCCTGAAATGAACTTTGCTGAGAGAGGCAAGAAATACCGGTCTCAGTTCCATGGATGAGATTGAGCGAGTTGCCCAGGATAGAGCGGTACGGAGAAATTACTTGCATGCCCAAAGTAACGTATAACGGTACGAGAGGAATTATTATTTACGGAGAGGGACCGAGTTACAAGGGGAAACCCGGCGTAAGGAAGTCAATCCTTCGCCTTGAGGCCCCATTTTGTGAAGCATGGTTAAGAATAGAAGTTTAATGATGTAACAATTCAAGTGATTACGAGAACTAAACCCACATATCCGTTTAGTGAGATTAGGTTTGACAAAGTCATTTAACATGTAATAGACAGACTATAGTTCTGTGCGATGTAAGAAGCACATACTGATAAGATGAAGTCTAACCTATTCAAATAGTGATATTGTTGCTTTTTGACACTATGATAAAGTCGAACTAGTGTGCAACTTATCGTGTCGAACGTGGCAATGATTAAGCAGTCCTGGAGTAGCAAAATCTAGAACTCATTATGATTTCTGAAATATGCTTCACACTCACGTCCTGTTTTGCACATCTAAAATGTTTATGACAGTCTTCTAAATATTAGTTTCACTTGGATTTCCAACTATAATTATTTGTTCATTAAATACACCAAACTTCTTCTTCTACTTTTTCTTCGCGTTCATTCTTCGCGACCAATTTGATCATTCTTATTGTGATATTTAATTGATCTTTGACAAGAACGACTAATGTTAAACCACGGTTCTTATGCCCTTAACTTATTTCCTACACATGTAGGTCAAGGTTTTCGTTTTTATCCTACGGAAATGTTTTGAGACTGTCTCGCTGACAGTCAGTCCCTCACACTTTTCTTTCCTTCGAGTGTACAAATTCTCGTTAATGATCCGTTTAACGCCGTATATTTGGGCCTGGATCTATGCCACAGAGCTTTTTGTACTTGTCAACCTTTCTGACTAAGTGCGGCGTTCCTTTTTGCAATGTATTATAAACACTGTTTAATTATCTTTTTTAATTCCGTATATTTTGGCTCGGAGCTTCGCCAAACAGCATTAACTACTTTGCAACCTGTATAACTGGATGAGATCGTTATATACCAAACGAATTTCGAGAAATTAAACAACTTGACCGCAGTATATCCAAGAACGACGACTTTCTGAACGGTCTTCTCTATCAGAAAACACTATTGAAGAGTAAGAAATCATTTATTAACGATAATTTCATTCGCATCGATCTATCTAAGAATGTTTTTTTTTATAAGAAAATATATATATATAAATATGTATATTTGTGTGCGTTTATGTATGAATGTGTTGTGGATGTTTGTTAATGTTTGGGAGATCAAAGTTCAGACAAACAATGATTTAAAATAAAATACTATAGTGCGTTTCAAAATGATTTTCCGCGGGGAAAATTTAATATCTCTGCAACCGCTTGACCGTGATTGTTGTAACTCTGCATATGATCTAATGATCGTAATGTCCCGAGGTTGATATTTCTTTTACTCAATAACAAACGTATGGTTTAAAATTTTCTTTATGTAAAGTATATAAAAGTGACCATCTCCTTAGCCAACAATATAATGAGAAGTATTACCCTTCATATTTGTGAGATGTTGCAAGTTCCACGACTTGCACGTTTTTCACGTGGTTTTCCCGATTTTAATCGCTTTATCGCACTTTAAAAAATGTATAATGATCCTTCCGGTGTGTTTAGTTACAATTTACCGTTTGTGTTTTCAGAGCATAGGTGTATTACAAAACGTTTAGTATTCTAGATTTGTTATACAATGGGTATGGAAATCAAGTTTCTTACACTGCATACAGTGGCTGTGAAAATGTATAAATATTTTATCAGAGAATCTAATCGTGGAAAACTGTATCGGAGCATATCAAATCCTGAACAGAGAACTATGCATGCTTTGGGCTTAAGTAAAGATATCTACATAAATTACTCAATGTTAATGGAGCTGTCAGTACAGTCAATACATTGACTAAAGGCAGAATGAAAGTAGTGGACAATTTTGACAGGGATGTGATTAGAAGAGAAATTTGCAGAATGTTCGATTCCAAAGAAACTGTGACACTAAGAAAGCTGAAGATTAGGTTAAGAATACACAATGACATTGATGTATCGAAATCAACGTTATGGAGAACTGTTAGAAGCATCGGCTTTACTTTTAGGAAGTACGCTAATGGGAGAAATGTCATCTGCGAGAAGCCGCATTTAGTACGTATGAGAAGTAAATATTTACGTGAAGTATGGGAAATGCGTAATCAAGGTTACGATATTGTGTATGTGGATGAAACCTGGATCAATACTCACCACACTAATGAAAAGGAGTGGCAGTTATCCGATGGAACAATTAAACGATATGTACCTAGTGGAAAAGGATAACGTCTGATAATGGCACATGCAGGCAGTAGACAAAATGGGCTGGTTAAAGATGCTGAACTTATTTTCACTTCCAATTATACGGACAACAGGGACTATCATACCGAGATGAACGGTAACATATTTAGAGATTGGATTGAATATACTCTTCTTCCGTCCCCAGACAGACCATCCTGTGTGATAATGGACAACGCATCATACCACAGCACTGTGTCAGAAGAAGATAAAATCCCGACATCTTCGAGTACAAAAAATGCTATAAAACTTTGGCTCAGAAAGGATAGCATTCCATTTAACGAGGGGTTTTTGAAGCCTGAATTACTATCTATTGTTAAAATATCACAGAAGACCAGGGTATTCCAAACAGACAAGTTGATTCAACAGCATGGTCATGTGTGTTTGAGACTACCACCTTATCATTCACACTTAAACCCAATTGAACTCATTTGGGCCAAAGTTAAAGGACTGGTAGCAGCTGAAAATAAAACTTTCAAGCTAAGCAATATGAAAGAACTGACATACGCCGCCCTGTCGAAGATAGACAGAGATTATTGGTGTAAATGCGAAGACCATGTCTTAAAGGAGGAAAATGACTACTGGGACAAAGATGGACTGTCGTTCGTGCAGCCAAGAATAGTCATCAATATGTTAGACTCATCGGACTCAGAATAAGTGAGTAAACACTTTATATGATTTATATAATATGAGTTATCTCACCCTCCAAAATTCGAATTGTATATACGCCTATGCCGAAAATATGTGATTTTTTAAAATTTACGGTAAATTATTTTCTTCCAGCACCAAATAATTACTAGATTTGAAAAGATCAAAGGAATTCGCCGTTGCAAGAACAGTACACTACCTGCAACATTGAATTTTAGAAAATCGTTGGGACATCGGAAATACAACACCACATGCAAAAAATCACGCTCATCCATGCAATGAATATGGAGATATTTGAGGTCAATCGTTGACCGAACGTTTTGAAACGCACTATAATTACCATATTTTTAAAACGTATTCATGTATTTTCTTGCATTCATGACATATCATATTCAGATTATATTGAGTATGCACATTCATTTGTACAAGTATGTTTGTTTCTCAAAATAAAATAAACAACCTATGTGGGTGTGTGTGTGTTGTTTCATTTGTTAATTATATATATATGTTATTTAACATAAATATTACAAAACCAGGTTTTAGTTAGGAAATATCAAGTGTGAAGATATGTTAAAAATGATTGTTCCTGTAACATTTAGGCATATCATGTGGCACTACTAAATTAGTTTTTGTGCGAAGTCTTGCTTTCCGAGTCACCTGTGTCCATCGACATTTCGTCGAGCTTTACACTTACTTCAGAGGAGCTTGTAAATGAGATCCTCAAAATTAAGGATCAGGGTTTCTTTTATTCCAATAGCGTGCAGTTTGCACACCGAGTATATTTGGCTTCGAGCCCTGGAATTTTTACGGCACGCAGTCTCTATCGCAGCGTGCAATCATTGCGAGACACATTGTTTACAGGACATATATGGAGATAGGTTTGTGAAAGGATAATTTGTTAATATTTTTTTCCGATCCAGAAGCACTTGAGCTGAGCTCTTCAGCTCGGTGCCATGGACATCGTAACCCTTCGGTTCTCTGCCACGAAAATCGTAAATCTGGAGAACCTGTGACTTTTCTGCCAGCCCACGAAATTGAACCCGAACTCACAGAGGGGTTGTCACCTGTTGTCCAACGCTCTACCAACACGCTGGGCAGGCGGGTATGAAAGACTAATAAAACAGTACTAAAACGGCTGGTTCGTTTTGTTTGTGTCCCAAAGAAGTCTTTTTCAGCATTCATTTCAGTTGCCTTTACTTTTTATGTATCATTCTGTCCATAGCCAGCAGGAAATTTAACAATGATATATTTCACTTGTCGTTTTTCTATTTTTTATTCTGTCTAACGTGATATATACTTCATATAAGTTATCTGCTTTCTCAATAACTGCTTAAATGCTTAAATGAAAAAAAAACGAAGCACTCTCTATGAACAGAATAAGGCCAAGATACAAAACAGGAGCTCGCCTGTCCAGCGTGTTCATAGCGCGTAGGACGACTGGTGAAAGCTCGCTGTGAGTGCTGGTTCAATTTCGTGTGCTGGCAGAAAAGCCACAGGTTCTCCATATTTACGGTGTTCGTGGCACCGAACCGATGGTTTATGATGTCCATTGCACCGAGCCGAAGAGCTGAAAGCTCAAGTGCTTCTGGATAAGTGAACAAAAAATACATACCAGGAGGAGGTCGATAATCCTGAAAAGTTTACGATACTTAGAACGTGTAATCTTAGAAACGTGCAAACATAAATACTACATCGCCGTAGGTACTGTTGAATACAAGTGTCACAGAAGAGTCGTGTGTATATCATGGGCAGAGAAGATAACAAATAGATATATCCCAGAAATAATTCAAAATCAAAGTAAACTTGCTGATGATACAAATAAGAATGAGAAAATTGGGATAGTTTTGAGATATAAAAAGACACGACGGGTTGGAGAAGACCATTATAGAAGGAGGCAAAAGAGGAAGTGGAAGACGACGGAGAATGTGGATTCAGGATGTAATTGATGATTTGAGCATGTCGGCCGCAGAGTGCATACGCGGGCATCTGGCCAACGAGAGAGAAAAATGCCAAAGAATTGTTAGGATGGAAAAGTTCTGCTCAGGACAAACTGTTTGATGATGATGCAGGTAAGAAGTCTTATCGTAAACTACTCAAACCACACACGGTCTGGATCAGAGAATAATACACAACGATACAAAAATTAATATTTTATGAATATCAATAAATATACAAGATAACATGTCTTGATATGGTTATGTATCTACATAGTTTAATTCTTTAATCTATTCAATGAACAAATCTTCTTCACACATCAGCTTTTCGATTTCATATCATTATATTGCATGACTGCCAGCTATGACATTCGTTTTTGTGTTATTAGCTGCCAGACACCAGCTGCTGTCAGTCAAGATAACTCAAAGTTCGTGAAACGCACCCTGTGACAAAAGTTAATGTTATGTTACAGTTTCTGTAATGTTCGTGTGAGTTTTTGTTTACGTTGTTTGTGTGTGTGTGTGTTTGTTAATTTGCACGTCACGCCAAACCTGGATTGAAAGAACATATACTATAAGTAATTTGATAAGAACTAATTACACTTGAACTGTATAACATGCGCTTGTTAAGAGCAGTATAATGATTTAAATAAATAAACTGTATAGCAGAGGTGGCCCACTTACACCAACAACCAAGACAACTGTATAGCGTGGCTGATGATCTAAATCAGACGGCTGCCTTGAGTAGATAATCCGAAAACTCAATCTAGTGAGAACGCAGACGAAGAAGTCTAGCACAGATCAACATTGTAAATATTGTTTATTCTGTCTTTCTTCCCATTACTTAGTGATTGTTGAATCTGAAAAGGAAACAATTGACTATATTTCTTCCTATTTTGTATTTCTTATATGTATTTCATTTTTTTTTATAAATTGCAATTTTTGTTTTTAAAAGAAAGGGTTATCATAAATTGTTGAATACTATCCATAAAACGTGTACATGACGTTTGCTTATACGTGATCAAATCTGCGGTCACACAATTTGCTAACTAACTAGTTCCGAAACTGTTCATTTTTCTTTAACAACGTCATCTTCGGTGATTATCTGTATAATTTATCGATTGTGTGATTGATTGACTTATTGATATAACTGCGATTATTGTACTTTGGTGAACCGTATGTAAAGTAAGTAAGTAATTAACTCTTTCATACCTCATGGTATATAAGGCAATACAGTGTTATTCCTGTATTTTTTCATTGACCATCAGCACACGATGGGTGATGTGGTCAGCATCACACCGACCGCCTTTACTTGCCAGATGTCTGGTACCCAATTGAGGCTAGGTCGACCTGAGAGCCGTCGCGGTGGGAAAACATTCCACGCCAACTGTGGGAGTTGAACTCGGACCACCAGCCTTGAGAAGTGAGTTCACTAACAACTACGCTACCGCTGCTCTCGAATAGTATGTGCTTCGATATATTTTTTTTACCTAGGAAAATCTCAGAAGCGATGAACAAACTCTGTAGCAGAAGCGATGAACAAACTCTGTAGCAGAAGCGATGAACGAACTCTGTAGCAGAAGCTATGAACGAACTCTGTAGCAGAAGCGATGAACAAACTCTGTAGTAGAAGCAATGAACGAACTCTGTAGCAGAAGCTATGAACGAACTCTGAAGCAGAAGCGATGAACGAACTCTGTAGCAGAAGCGATGAACAAACACTGTAGCAGAAGCGATGAACAAACTCTGTAGCAGAAGCGATGAACGAACTCTGTAGCAGAAGCGATTAACAAACACTGTAGCAGAAGCGATGAACGAACTCTGTAGCAGAAGCGATGAACAAACTATGTAGCAGAAGCGATGAACGAACTCTGTAGCAGAAGCTATGAACGAACTATGTAGCAGAAGCGATGCACAAACTCTGTAGCAGAAGCGATGAACGAACTCTGTAGCAGAAGCTATGAACGAACTCTGAAGCAGAAGCGATGAACGAACTCTGTAGCAGAAGCGATGAACAAACACTGTAGCAGAAGCGATGAACAAACTCTGTAGCAGAAGCTATGAACGAACTCTGAAGCAGAAGCGATGAACGAACTCTGTAGCAGAAGCGATGAACAAACACTGTAGCAGAAGCGATGAACAAACACTGTAGCAGAAGCGATGAACAAACTCTGTAGCAGAAGCGATGAACAAACACTGTAGCAGAAGCGATGAACGAACTCTGTAGCAGAAGCGATGAACAAACACTGTAGCAGAAGCGATGAACAAACTCTGTAGCAGAAGCGATGAACGAACTCTGTAGCAGAAGCGATGAACAAACACTGTAGCAGAAGCGATGAACAAACTCTGTAGCAGAAGCGATGAACAAACTCTGTAGCAGAAGCGATGAACAAACTCTGTAGCAGAAGCGATGAACGAACTCTGTAGCAGAAGCGATGAACAAACTCTGTAGCAGAAGCGATGAACAAACTCTGTAGCAGAAGCGATGAACAAACACTGTAGCAGAAGCGATGAACAAACTCTGTAGCAGAAGCGATGAACAAAATCTGTAGCAGAAGCGATGAACAAACCTGAGCAGCAGCGATGAACAAACTCTGTAGCAGAAGCGATGAACAAACCCTGTAGCAGAAGCGATGCACAAACTCTGTAGCAGAAGCAATGCACAAACTCTGTAGCAGCAGCGATGAACAAACTCTGTAGCAGAAGCAATGCACAAACTCTGTAGCAGAAGCAATGCACAAACTCTGTAGCAGAAGCAATGCACAAACTCTGTAGCAGAAGCAATGCACGAACTCTGTAGCAGAAGCAATGCACAAACTCTGTAGCAGAAGCAATGAACAAACTCTGTAGCAGAAGCGATGAACAAACTCTGTAGCAGCAGCAATGCACAAACTCTGTAACAGAAGCAATGCACAAACTCTGTAGCAGCAGCGATGAACAAACTCTGTAGCAGAAGCAATGCACGAACTCTGTAGCAGAAGCGATGCACAAACTCTGTAGAAGAAGCAATGCACAAACTCTGTAGCAGCAGCGATGAACAAACTCTGCCGCAGAAGCAATGCACAAACTCTGTAGCAGAAGCAATGCACAAACTCTGTAGCAGAAGCAATGCACGAACTCTGTAGCAGAAGCAATGCACAAACTCTGTAGCAGAAGCAATGCACAAACTCTGTAGCAGAAGCGATGAACAAACTCTGTAGAAGAAGCAATGTACAAACTCTGTAGCAGCAGCGATGAACAAACTCTGTAGCAGAAGCAATGCACAAACTCTGTAGCAGCAGCGATGAACAAACTCTGTAGCAGAAGCAATGCACGAACTCTGTAGCAGAAGCGATGCACAAACTCTGTAGAAGAAGCAATGCACAAACTCTGTAGCAGCAGCGATGAACAAACTCTGTAGCAGAAGCAATGCACAAACTCTGTAGTAGCAGCGATGAACAAACTCTGTAGCAGCAGCGATGAACAAACTCTGTAGCAGAAGCAATGCACAAACTCTGTAGCAGAAGCAATGCACAAACTCTGTAGCAGAAGCAATGCACGAACTCTGTAGCAGAAGCAATGCACAAACTCTGTAGCAGAAGCGATGAACAAACTCTGTAGCAGAAGCGATGAACAAACTCTGTAGCAGCAGCAATGCACAAACTCTGTAACAGAAGCAATGCACAAACTCTGTAGCAGCAGCGATGAACGAACTCTGTAGCAGAAGCGATGCACAAACTCTGTAGAAGAAGCAATGCACAAACTCTGTAGCAGCAGCGATGAACAAACTCTGCCGCAGAAGCAATGCACAAACTCTGTAGCAGAAGCAATGCACAAACTCTGTAGCAGAAGCAATGCACAAACTCTGTAGCAGCAGCGATGAACAAACTCTGTAGCAGAAGCAATGCACAAACTATGTAGCAGCAGCGATGAACAAACTCTGTAGCAGAAGCAATGCACGAACTCTGTAGCAGAAGCGATGCACAAACTCTGTAGAAGAAGCAATGCACAAACTCTGTAGCAGCAGCGATGAACAAACTCTGTAGCAGAAGCAATGCACAAACTCTGTAGTAGCAGCGATGAACAAACTCTGTAGCAGCAGCGATGAACAAACTCTGTAGCAGCGGCGAAGCACGAACTCTGTAGCAGAAGAGATGGTTCATAGTGTAATTTTAAGTATAGGAAAAAGGCGTTGACATTGCTTTTTATTTAAAAATTGATGTCAATGATTTCTGCCTGTCATTAAACTAGTCTCAAGAATAATATTTTACTAAAGTTGATGCCAATGATTTCTGCTTGTCATCAAACTAGTCTCAAGTATGATATTTCACTAAAATTGACGTCAATGATTTTTGCCTGTCTTAAAACTGGTCTAAGTATACAATTTCACTAAAACTTCCCAGTTGACGTCTAGAAATGACATGATGATCTCCAGAGACTACATTAACATTCACAAATATCTAAAATATTAACAACTCCATTAAGTAATATCGACTTGTATCAGGTATCTCACTGGCAGGAAACTTGAGTTTCTGGTAATCTACATTCTGTGAGTGAGATATCTACAAATATTTGTTAACAGACCATCATGTGTTTGACATGTCGCAACTACTGTCCCTTCAAATATCGAAAGTGTATGTGTTAGGTCGCAAGTGAAATTTTGCGTATAGGGCCACAGGTGTAAATATTACGTACTCAATGTAAACCCGGAACACATGGTACATATTCTCAAAATCTAAAATCAATCACTCAAAACGAATGTTTTCAATTTGATTACGTTGGATCGAACTCAGAATAAGTTCGTTCTAATTTGTCTGTGTTAAGTTCGTTCTAATTTGTATGTGTTAAGTTCGTTCTAGTTTGTCTGTGTTAAGTACGTTCTAGTTTGTCTGTGTTAAGTACGTTCTAGTTTGTCTGTGTTAAGTTCGTTCTAGTTTGTCTGTGTTAAGTTCGTTCTAGTTGGTCTGTGTTAAGTCGTTCTAATTTGTCTGTGTTAAGTTCGTTCTAATTTGTCTGTGTTAAGTTCGTTCTAATTTGTCTGTGTTAAGTTCGTTCTAATTTGTCTGTGTTAAGTACGTTCTAATTTGTCTGTGTTGTTCGTTCTAATTTGTCTGTGTTGTTCGTTCTAATTTGTCTGTGTTGTTCGTTCTAATTTGTCTGTGTTGTTCGTTCTAATTTGTCTGTGTTGTTCGTTCTAATTTGGCTGTGTTAAGTTCGTTCTTGTTTGTCCGTGTTAAGTTCGTTCTAATTTGTCTGTGTTAAGTTCGTTCTAATTTGTCTGTGTTAAGTTCTGTTCTATTTGGCTGTGTTAAGTTCGTTCTAATGTGTCTGTGTTAAGTACGTTCTAATTTGTCTGTGTTAAGTACGTTCTAATTTGTCTGTGTTAAGTACGTTCTAATTTGTCTGTGTTAAGTACGTTCTAATTTGTCTGTGTTAAGTTCGTTCTAGTTGGTCTGTGTTAAGTACGTTCTAATTTGTCTGTGTTGTTCGTTCTAATTTGTCTGTGTTGTTCGTTCTAATTTGTCTGTGTTGTTCGTTCTAATTTGTCTGTGTTGTTCGTTCTAATGTGTCTGTGTTGTTCGTTCTAATTTGTCTGTGTTAAGTACGTTCTAATTTGTCTGTGTTGAGTACGTTATAATTTGTCTTTGTTAAGTTCGTTCTAGTTTGTCTGTGTTAGTATGTTCTAGTTTGTCTGTGTTAAGTCTGTTCTAGTTTGTCCGTGTTAAGTTCGTTCTAATTTGTCTGTGTTAAGTTCGTTCTAGTTTGTCTGTGTTAAGTACGTTCTAATTTGTCTGTGTTAAGTACGTTCTAATTTGTCTGTATTAAGTTCGCGACAGTGAGCGTCTGTAACTTAAGTGGTAGTGAGCTCGATCATAATCCAAGAGTACTTGGTTCAAACTCCGCGACGGGCATGTTTGGAAGCAAATAAGTTCCTTTGGATTTTTACGAACGTTAAAAATAAACATCACCGTTCATAAAGCAATGACAAACTATTGAAAGTATAAGTGGTGCCTAGAACATCGACGACTCGTTTACTGTTGTTGATGGCTAAGTCCTGTAAAGGATATGCCATGATTTTATTTTGTTTATAATTTCCTGATACAGGATATCCCATAATTTGTTCAACTAACATTTGTACCAGACTTTCTGAGTTGGAAAAACTCGGAATTGGTTTCTGAATCTATTATGTAAATGAGCTTCTGCTGAGAGTGTCTGCATCCTTAAGATAAAATAAAAGAGATTGACAACCTAAGGTTGCGTCTGGATTGCTGATATGTTGAATATTATGTGTTGTGTTGGTACCTGATATCACTACAGTGCTTAATGTCCTTACTGCCAAGATATGTTGAATATTATGTGTTGTATTGGTCCCTGATATCACTACAGTGCTTAATGTCCTTACTGCCAAGATATGTTGAATATTATGTGTTGTATTGGTCCCTGATATCACTACAGTGCTTAATGTCCTTACTGCCAAGATATGTTGAATATTATGTGTTGTATTGGTCCCTGATATCACTACAGTGCTTAATGTCCTTACTGCCAAGATATGTTGAATATTATGTGTTGTGTTGGTACCTGATATCACTACAGTGCTTAATGTCCTTACTGCCAAGATATGTTGAATATTATGTGTTTGTTGGTACCTGATATCACTACAGTGGTTAATGTCCTTACTGCCAAGATATGTTGAATATTATGTGTTGTGTGGTACCTGATATCACTAAGTGCTAATGTCCTTACTGCCAAGATATGTTGAATATTATGTGTTGTATTGGTACCTGATATCACTACAGTGCTTAATGTCCTTACTACCAAGGCATGTTGAATATTATGTGTTGTGTTGGTACCTGATATCACTACAGTGCTTAATGTCCTTACTACCAAGGCATGTTGAATATTATGTGTTGTGTTGGTACCTGATATCACTACAGTGCTTAATGTCCTTACTGCCAAGATATGTTGAATATTATGTGTTGTGTTGGTACCTGATATCACTACAGTGCTTAATGTCCTTACTGCCAAGATATGTTGAATATTATGTGTTTTATTGGTCCCTGATATCACTACAGTGGTTAATGTCCTTACTGCCAAGATGGGTCTGAAGACGAAGGACTTACTTTATAGTACTGGGTTTCACAATATGGCTCGGTCCCACTTCGCAGATATGGCACCTCACATGTCCAGGGTAATGTACAAAGCACGAACTCTGTAGCTCCGACAATAATCATAGAATGCTACAGAAAAAAACTGTACTCCTTAACCGAACAGCACGTTCAGGATTCGAACCATGACCACCACAACTGTTAGGCCGTTAGAAATTTCTTATCTGACTGTATATATTATGTCTGTCGTATAGAAAGGCTGAATTTCTTCACTTCTTTGTATCCTTTGAGTGAAATGTTGCTGTATATTGTTGTTGTACTTAGTAAAACTTCAGTAAGTTGTTGTGACGTGTTTTGTCATTGTTACATAGTTTTACTGCAATATTCCCTTTTATCTGGAGTATTTATATCATAGTGATAGTGCGCTGAATTCATTTCAATCAATCATGCCGTGCCTGCCGGCGTAGGCGATCATGTCTCTCCACAACTCTCTTTGCTTGGTGCATGTAATCAGTTCTGACGTCGATATTTTGTCGAACCATGATGTCAGGCCATCCAACATCTTCTCCCTCTGTCTTCCACGGTCTCTCCTTCCTGAATTTTACCTGTAGTCACCAAATGTTCTAAACCTTCTCTTCGCATTATATGCCCAAAGAACCTTGATTGTTGGATTCTTATTCTTTTGATAAGGTTTCTTCGTGTGCAGGCCTGATTTAAAACCTCCACATTTGTTTTCATTTACATATATTACAATAGTGTTAAATTCTCCGATTTTCTAGTCAAGTCTCTAAGAACTGTTACCATAATTTCGGTTTCAGTGGGAAATTCGAAACTGTGTCATACGTTCTTGTTCTCTGCCGTTGGAATACACAACATTATGCTCCTACTGTCGCGTCCTAATTGCAAAGATGTCGATTCTAACCAGATTTTAATTTGCAATACGCTTCAATTATTGGCTAGACGTTTCGATTTTGACTTTTTTTCCATGTCATGAAGCTAAACTGTCTAAGATCCTCCTAA
This sequence comes from Arion vulgaris, assembly GCA_020796225.1. Classification (NCBI taxonomy): domain Eukaryota; kingdom Metazoa; phylum Mollusca; class Gastropoda; order Stylommatophora; family Arionidae; genus Arion; species Arion vulgaris. Next base: position 62,960,242 of record CM036757.1, on the reverse strand, counting down.
CTATCGTCTTGTCTCGCCTCACATTGATTTGTGTCTGTTGTCACAACAAAAGATAACCCTCTTCTTCAGATTGTATAAGCAAAATTGTGTTATCTCCTTTTCATGTATATAATAAGTATATACGTATGTTACTATCAAGAATTTCGAAAAGTATGTCATGTGTTATTTTATTCCCCAACAATTATCCAAATATGTTATTTTGTTGGAGAATTCTTGCAGATGATGTGTATTGATATTTTATTCCCCAACAATTATCCAAATATGTTATTTTGTTGGGGAATTCTTGCAGATGATGTGTATTGTTATCTTATTCCCCAACAATTATCGAAATATGTTATTTTGTTGGGGAATTCTTACAGATGATGTGTATTGATATTTTATTCCCCAACAATTATCTAAATATGTTATTTTGTTGGAGAATTCTTGCAGATGATGTGTATTGATATTTAGTTGTATATTAAAATATGTGTTCTACATACATATTTATTTCCTTTCTGGGATGACAAGAAAAAAAAAGCATGTCAATAGTGCATTTTTTTATAAGAGTGTAGATGATATAAGGTATCTGTTCACATATCTAAACATTTCTTTTATGAAATATATTTAATTTTCAATGTTCTCATTAATGATGATTTCATTTCCCTGTTGCGCTGCAAGCAATGCGAGTGCCAAAGTCTTGGATAACGAAGGCAGTAGCAAAGAACGCATTTACTGTCTTTTCAATAGGTCAAAACCCTCACACAGAGACAATCTGCAGTAGACTGGAAGACAAACACTGGATATGATTATGTAAAAGATTTTCTCAAAGACCTAAGCAGAATAAACGAGGTCATTATATTTCGTCTACGTACCGGACATACACATAGACTAGAAAGAATTCAAACAGTTCTCTGACAGTGTCAACAGGCGGAACAGACACCGGAGCATGTCCTGCAAGACAGTCCGATCCTGGGTGAGGTGATAAACGGCATGTGGCTCACACAGTCGACTAGCAAACTAAGCTTTGAGGAAAGCTGACAGACTTGAAGCTGTCTGCACAGTTTGTGGTCCACATTAAACTAAGCACATGACCAGAGATCACAGGAAAAGAAGAATTATTAATGATAATGTTTTTCTTTGGTTTTTTCCCATCCAGAAGCACTTGAGCTTTCAGCTCTTCGGCTCGGTGCCATGGACATCGTAACCTTCGGTTCGGTGCCAGGAACACCGTAAATCTGGGGAATCTGTGACTTTTTCTGCCATCCCGCAGAATTGAACCCGCACACACAGAGGATAGTCACCCGTAGTCCAACGCGCTACGAACACGCTGGGCAGACGGGCAAAATGATAATGTTAAGTAACTCTTTTAAGGTAATACGGTGTTAGACCCGTATTTTTCATTTACGTCGCACACAATATTGTCAACACCACGTCAGTCGATGATAATTTTAGACTGCAATTTTGTTATCCGTGAACAGAAACTGCTTTTTCATTGTATTCTGAGAAATTTCTGAGAAGAGCAGGCTGAAAAGCCGCTGGCCGGGAAAAATTTATTAGAAAAGATAACACATTAAATTCTACAAAAATGTCTTCAACATCTGCAAAATTACATAGGGACCTTGCTGATGCTACGGAGTGCATGTACTGCAGCTGAGATCTTCATGCGTAAGAAAGAGATCGAAAAGAAAGATCACACATTGTAACTCATCTGCAATGATGCTGGTCCTATCAATCTGGCTGGCTGGCAGATCAATAGAACATTTTTCCTAATATTTTGTCTTGCTTAGATATTAAATCAGTATCGGAGAGTGTAGAACCTTGTGTTCCTCTCTCTGAAACCTGAATAATCATTCTACTGTTTCCCAGCTACTCTAAAACTTCTAGTTTGTTCGTGATAGTGTTTCTATTCATTGTCAAACAGCGTGTCAGGAGCAGAAAATTTAGTAAAACTTAACTTATCACTTTTCTTAATTACACACATTATACATCAAGTTATTACTCATTCAGAGATCATTAACTATATATATATATATCTTCTTCGTGTCACGTGTATACATAACGCTTCTATAAGTTATTTGTTATTGGTTACTAAACTGACGTCATTGCACTCCGGGCAGACCCATAGGTGCTCAGTCTCCCAACAGATATCGAAGAGTATGCATACTGATGGTTCCTGTGGCTCGCTGATTAAACACACCTCTCACTCTGCCTCTCAGGCATCCAGTTCGACTTGAACAACGGGTAACTCCAAACTGCTTAAATCGCTTGATCGATTCAACATCGATATTAGTGTCCTCATCCAACAGAGAGTCTCGAAGAGACCGAAGAATATCCCCTTATCCATCTTCAACTCCCCAACAATCGATGCTGTTGATGCAAGCCTGTCCGCTCTCTCCTTACCGTAAACACCCGCATGCCCAGGACAGTATATCCACGTAAGCCGCTGGAGGTTAGAAACTTCTATAGACGACATCCACTCATATCGAAACCTGCCCTTCTGGATCTTGTGAAGCATCGACTGAGAGTCAGATACAACAACTGCCCCAGTAAATGAAGTCCCAGAAATTCAATGGAGGGCAGCAGTAACGGCCTCAACCTCCATCCTCATACTAGAAGTAGTTGTCCTGTATGCCCCACTTCGCTCTGCAACAACCCTACCATGCGCATTAGCCAAGAAACCCAGCCGGACTTCTCACCACGTTGAACCGACCCATCGGTATATACAACAACATCATCATCCCTTGCATTATCTTCTATCAGCTTCTTAACTATAAGTGATTTCGATTATTGCCGTTCTAAAGCTTTTTTTAAAAATACATTTTCTTTTGTCATGCAACAATCTGTCAACTATCTTTCCACATTTGTTCTACTTATTTCCAGGCTTCTTTGCTCATTCCATGACCCATCCACCTTCATCTTTGCCTTTTAATAATGGTCTCCAATAATGTACATTTGTATTGTTTTAAAAGCTCTTCATTTCCTACTGTTATATTTGGTCACAGAATATTTGTGCAGGATTCTTCCAAACAGGGCTGTGCCGTGCTGTGATACAGAGAGGGACCCGTATCAGGCGGTAGTAAGGGGGCGGCATTAGCAACGAAATCAAAATAAAATTTGAACCATTCAATAATTATAAATCTTTACGGAACGCTTTTCTAAATTGGTCTATGTTATCCGATATTGATGTATACGATTTACCATTCATGATTTATGATATGGTATGATGTTTTAGTCAGAGATTTTCATTTTAGAGAGGTTAGGTAATTATTGTTTGATTCTACATGTGTGCTTTGTAAGAAGTGAAATCCTTCTCGTGCTTGATAAAGGCATTTTGTCCGAAACGTTGCTGTGTATTGTTATTGTTTTTGTAAAACTACAGTATTTTGTTTTTATGTGTTTCATCCTTTGCAACTGTAAATAAAGTGTGTTTTTCATCCTTTGCAACTGTAAATAAAGTGTGTTTTTCATCCTTTGCAACTGTAAATAAAGTGTGTTTTTCATCCTTTGCAACTGTAAATAAAGTGTGTTTTTCATCCTTTGCAACTGTAAATAAAGTGTGTTTTTCATCCTTTGCAACTGTAAATAAAGTGTGTTTTTCATCCTTTGCAACTGTAAATAAAGTGTGTTTTTCATCCTTTGCAACTGTAAATAAAGTGTGTTTTTCATCCTTTGCAACTGTAAATAAAGTGTGTTTTTCATCCTTTGCAACTGTAAATAAAGTGTGTTTTTCATCCTTTACAACTGTAAATAAAGTGTGTTTTTCATCCTTTACAACTGTAAATAAAGTGTGTTTTTCATCCTTTACAACTGTAAATAAAGTGTGTTTTTCATCCTTTACAACTGTAAATAAAGTGTGTTTTTCATCCTTTACAACTGTAAATAAAGTGTGTTTTTCATCCTTTACAACTGTAAATAAAGTGTAAACAACGTTCTAATAATGTGTCTTTTAACGTGTCTCTATTTCTAAACAGATAAATGCACGCCTGTCCAGCGTGTTCGTAGCGCGTTGGACGTCGGGTGACAAGCCCCCTGTGAGTGCGGTTAAATTCCGCTGGCTGGCAGGTTCTGCAGATTTACGGTGTTCGTGGCACCGAACCGAAGGGTTACGATGTCCATGGCACCGAGCCGAAGAGCTGCAAAGCTCAAGTGCTTCTGGATCGGGAAAAAACCACACAAAAAACAACGGATAAATCGCAGTGTTATGTTTTTATTATCGATACGATTCGTGACTTACCTAGATGCTGGTGTCATGCATGTTTGTATATGTAGTATATCACAAGTTATGGACACACACGTTTCATGACTCTATCTCCTGTACAGAAATTACGCTACATGATCAAATAGACTGCAACCAGGTCACATCTATTCACTTGTGTTCAACTATTTATCAAAGTGACTCTATTCTAAAAGATCGTTTAATTATCTACATGGTACATTACATAAACCTGGACGTTACATGGCTTTCATTGATAATCGTTGCTTTTAATCTTATTGAGTCGCACTTTTATGCTCTCAGACAGGATACACTTTTTTATGTCGAGTGGTTTAAAGAGAATTGTGCACAGTTTAGTTTTCTTTTTCCAGTGTACTATAAATGAAACACTACCTTCTTATCCAAATCTGAATTAAGCTTAGAAAATTATTTACTATGATTTTAGTAAAATAATATTGGATGCGGTATGTAATACAACTTATTATGTTTAGACGTAAAAGGTGTTCTCTTGTACATTACATAATATAATATTGACGGTATATATATATATATATATATATATATATATATATATATATAATAATAATAATAATAATTCCTCTCGTACCGTTATACGTTACATAGGGCCTGCAAGTAATTTCTCCATCCTGCTCTATCCTGGGCAACTCGCTCAATCTCCTCCATGGAACTGAGACCGATATTTCCTGCCTCTCTCAGCAAAGTTCGCTTCAGGGTCTCCTTAGGTCGACCTCTCTTTCTTGAACCCTTTGCATCCCACTTGAATGCCTGCTTTGATATTCGTTGATCATTTCTCCTCAAGGTGTGCCCAACATATCTCCATCTTCTCTTTCTTATAACAGTTGTCACTAGTGGTTGACCAGACATGTCTCTGATATATATATATATATATATATATATATATATAACAATATATTGGCTATATGTTTGTGTATGTTCAACATGTGTGCAAACTTGCTAAAAAAAAGTTTGAAATTAGGTACACATGTAGCTTTCGTAGTGCACACTATGACAGAATACTTTAAAACTTGACTATTATATTTTTCTTACATATTAATATCAAACTTAATTAAACACGTTTTTAAATAAGAGAGTAAGTGAGATAAACGAGAACTAAGCAATATCAATAGCTCTTTTCATGAAATCTTAGACTTGAAATATAAGTTTTAAAGACAAGTTTTAAAATTTTAAGACAGTGTTGGTAACAAAATACTTCCATTTATTTGAGCATAATATTATTTATTTCTCTTTCACTCTCTCTCCCTCCCTGAACATCTACATATATAACGTTTCCAAAATGCTTAATAACGAATTAGTGTCATGCATAAGTGCTCCCCTATTGACTCAGATACAAGCGAGTTATGGGTTAAATCCCTCACTTGACGTTCCACACTGAGGAAAGGAATTGGTCCACCTACCTCCTGCACACTAGGAGCTAGTAATTTGAAGTGACTGGTACTTCATACCATCAGTTCTAAAAATTGATTGGACAATATTTGTGTTTCGAAATACTCCTTACTAATTTAGTAATAACATCAATACTATTTTTGACTGCGTTTATAAATGTCGTCAAGTATTCTATTGTACAATATACAAGAGAGCACATTTTACGTCTAACACATAATAATTTGTACACACATTCAACAATATTGTCCTTATTGGCACGCATCTGTACTCAGTGACACACAAAACAAATATACAAATTAGCGTTATATTTGCCTACTTATGCGCCACGTGTTATGTTAGCTGTGTGACGCTCTCGATAATTGCTCTATTTGTTGAGCTAAATGACGAGGTCGTGACTTCCAGAGAAATGGATGTCATTCCATGACGTTTGCCCGTCCTTGACCTAACATTCCAGCCATGATTGAACACTATATTGATTGCTTATGCCATGCTCTTGCTTCTAATTAATAATACACGTTCGCTCTGTGTGATGTCAAGTTCTCTTGTCAATACTTCTCCATCGTATTAATTAAAGAGAGATTCATACATCCAGTAACTAATGTTCAACTAAATGTGCACAAATACATCCGTCAACTTCAACATATATAGAACTCCAAGACATACAGATATGAATTTTATATAAATTAATATATTTCTCATTCCATTCTATTACGTTCCCAATGGAGCTAAGGGTTGCAGCAGCTTATAACTAACATTTATATTAACTCATTTAAGTTCATCATTTATAATGGAGGATATCTCTGTAGCGTGGGAATATTTTTTTCCCGATCCAGAAGCACTTGAGCTTTTAGCTCTTCGGATCAGTGCCATGGACATCGTAAACCTTTTATTCGGTGCCACGAGCACCGTAAATCTGGAGAACCTGTGGCTTTTCTACCAGACCGCGGAATAGAATCCACACTCATAGAGAACTTGTAGCCCGTCGTCAAACGCGTTGCGAACATACTGGGCAGCCGGGCATGGCGTTGGGATAAGATGCCCTCTCTGTTTCACAAGTACGCAGTTTGTTTTCTACGAAGAAGCATCTGAATATTTTCTAGGGATTCATAATCTTAAGGTAGGTCACAACGAGCTTCTTGTCCTATTGGAGATGGGTGATAAAACTTAAGACCTGAGTTCCAGTTCAGCTCGTAAAAGAACAATTGGCAGATGAAACCAAAAGTAGTTGAAAAGAAATTCCTCTGTCCAAAAAAAATTATTGAAAAAGGTAAAATTTAATTTCTGCACAATTTTCACCGTCGTTAAAGTTAAATCCGATATCTTTGCCGGAACTCTGGAATTCCGATGTTGTCACGCTTAAAACATCATCCACATTCTGAATCCATCTTCTCCATGGTCTTTCTCTTTCTCTCTTTGTCGTGATATCACCTTCCATAATGGTCTTTTTCAATCCATTCTGTCTATTTTCATGTACAAAATATTTCAATTTTTTCCATTCTTAATTTCTGCGTTAGCCAGTTTTCTTTTACTTGGAGTTCATTCTGGATAGATCTATTTATTCTCTTCTATGTCTGTGGCATACGGATAACACTTCTATAGCCCTTGTATGTTATAATACATATATGCTTTTCATTGCCGTGCTAATTGTTTATATTTAATGCCCATATGTTACACCTTGGAATATATATGTTTTACTACAGTAGAACCTGATTATGTCGCCGGCCTAGGGTTTGCCAAAAGCGTCGGGATAACGATGATCGAGATAAACGAAAATCAATAGGCGGCAAATATTATCATGTGCTTGAAATTTCTTTATGTACATGATGTGCGTTAATAAATGAGAATGTACATGCACGTGTTATTTGTTTGATGAAGCGATCGGCATGCTATAAAAATGTACATACATGTTTGCTAACAACAAAAGGCGTATGTGCACTAACTAACAGCAGAAATTTACCAATATAAAATAAAAACCACCGTCGATTCTCGATACAAACCTTTATTTATACAAACTGACACAGCTCTGAAAAGTATCATACACGCGGTTACTATGGCTTCTTTACAAAGTCTAAAATGCTTTGTTGCTTTTTGCCTTTAACAGTCTGCTTGAAAACAAATGCTTCAATATTATTTATGCTGTCTAAAACAGTTTCATCTCCTACAAAAGAACCATACCGTCGAATTTTCTGTAGCATTTCTACCACCTCACCAGCTGAGGGAATTGGTTCCAAATCTTCGTCCGCATCTTCTTCATCTTCTTTGAGTCAACACCTGCCAATATTGGACTGTATATATTACTGTAGCATAAGTTAACACCCATGGTCATGGGGATCGAGATAACCAACGTTAAGTGGCAAATTGGCCCTCTTTTGTGCTCGAGATATTAGGGTTCGGCGACATAAAAGAATCGAGATATCCGATGAGAAAATGCTAAGACAAAGAGAGAATTTGGCGGTTCCACTCCAAAGCGTCGACTTAATAGGGTTGGCGAGTTAACCGAGGTCGAGATAAGTGGGTTCTACTGTACTAATCTTTGTTTTCCTTTCAGTTGCTTTCCACGTAGTCTTTAGTTCAGTTTTTGTATAAGGAAATACAGACTACGAAATGAGAACATCAGAAGCAGAGTGGGCATAACTTCATGCACCGAATACATCGAAATACAACAAATACAGTGGTTTGGACATTTAATGAGAATGAAATACAACCAACCACCAATAACAGCATACAATAAAAAGAGATCGTGTACTAGAGCTAAGGGAAGACCAAAAAAAAGATGGATAGACAATATCAAGACCACATTACATAAACACGGATACAACACAACAAGGGCGACTCATCTAGCCCTAGAACGCAAATTAAAGCTCTCACCCCTACGTTTAACGGCAAGAGTGGACAGCCAACTACATCTTCCACCTGGGAATAGACAATAGACAAATAGTTTTTGTAAGGCTGTGTTTGTTCTTCTTTATAACTAAAAATGCATTCGCTGAATATACTCCACAAATGTGCTTGCGAACACACATCATCATTTGCATACTTCTACTTTTTCTTTTTCTTTGAACGATACGTATCGACCACTTGCTAAACCACTCTTTGTGATTTGTATGTGATCTAAGCCTAAGAGTGATTGTGCGTTGTGTCAGTTATGCGCCTACAAGTTAGCCAGCACATCCGATTTATGCGTCACTTTTTATTAACTAGAGTAACTTCCCTAGACCCCTACCTTAGTCGCATATTACGACATGCCTTGTAGGTACCAGTGTTACTATTCTTTGCTCCCCTCTCGAGCCCCAGCAACACACGGGCGGTGTGCATACAATGTTTGATTGAAAATAACAAATGCGACATATGAACAGAGATTCTAGATTCTGTGTAGTAAATATGTCTTCAAATCGATTTGATACTAAGAATAAAAGATTAAATATCCGTTATGATCATTGTGAAAGTGTAAGCTAGAGAAAAATAATTTGAGGAAAAAGAAAAATGTAAAGTTTACGTCAGAGCACTCGCTTCTTAGGCTAGTGGTCGGGGTTCAATTCCAAAGTGCGTGTGAAATTTTGTCCGATCGTAAATTTCTCCAGGTCGAACCAGCTTAATTTGTAATAAGACATATAATAATAAAAATAATAATAATAATAATAAAATAATAATTCCTCTCGTACCGTTATACGTTACATAGGGCCTGCAAGTAATTTCTCCATACCGCTCTATCCTGGGCAACTCGCTCAATCTCCTCCATGGAACTGAGACCGATATTTCCTGCCTCTCTCAGCAAAGTTCGCTTCAGGGTCTCCCTAGGTCGTACTCTCTTTCTTGAACCATTTGCATCCCACTTCAATGCCTGCTTTGATATTCGTTGATCATTTCTCCTCGAGGTGTGCCCAACATATCTCCATCTTCTCTTTCTTATAACAGTTGTCACTAGTGGTTGACCAGACATATCTCTGATTTCATCACTTCTCCTGAATTCGTTCCATTTTATATTCATTATTTTTCGCAGACATCTATTTTCAAATGCACTCAACTTGCTTTCTATATCTTTAGTCATTTTCCAACTCTCGCTGGCATATGTTAGTATTGATACAACATTTGAATTGAAAATTCGTAATTTAGTTTTAATACTATATAACTTGCAGTTCCATATTTTATTTAGACTTTTAAAAGCTGATGTTGCTTTGCCAATTCGTATCATAATTTCTTTTTAACATTTCCTGTGCAATCGAAATTGCTACCCAAATAGGTGAACTGCTCTGTTATTTTTATCATTTTAGATTCCAGTGTGATATCTGCATTACTTGCCATAGGTGTCTTCATTATATTTGTTTTTCATAGCTTATCTGCAGTCCAACTTTTGATGCTATAGATGACAAGTTGTCTGTTTTTCTTTGCATATCTTGGTTGTTTCTACTTAAAAGGCAATATCATCTGCAAAATCCAAATCTTCTAGTTGACTATTTTCTACCCAATCGATGCCAGTTTCGCCCTGCAACATTTTCGCATCACCCAGTCAATGGCCACTCCAAACAATAGCGGAGATAGAATACAGCCTTGCTTTACTCCGGTTTCAACCATAAACCAGTCGCTGTGTCCACCATCAGTGCGAACTGCACACTGTGAACCATCATAGAGGCTCTTTATAATGTTTATTATTTTGTCTGGTATTCCATAGCATCTCAGAATATTCCACAGAGAAATTCTGTGTAGACTATCAAAGGCTTTTTAAAATCGATGAAATTTAGTATGAGTGGTTGTTGCTTCTCAATATGTTCCTCCAAAATTAGTAGTAGGGTAATTATTTGGTCTAAGCAGCTTCTCCCAGGTCTAAAACCAGCTTAATAAGACATATACATCGGAAGTAAAGACGAACGACGTGATGATGAACACATCATTCATCGTGTGTCAATGAAAAATACTACCCTAACACCGTTTTACCCATTATACCTCGAGGTATAAACAGTTTTTCCCTTTTCATTTTTTGCTGATACTATTTGGTTGTTTATGGAAGTGATTTTTTGATCAGTCGAGGAATAGAGAGTGATGACACGTAGATTAAGAATGTCTAATGAAGAGGGAGAAAGGTCAGTGAGAAATAGCAGGCAGTAATTGAGTTTTGTGACATGATAATGTGACCGTTTTGATCATGTCTGAACATGGTAAGATGACAAATTTGATATCGTCCAAACTTAATACTTGGACCGATTTGATCTTTTCTGAACAGATATAAAGCACAAATTGAGATATCACAAAGACGATTATTAAACTCACTTTCCATCATGAATAAAGAAATAACACTAATCGTTATTCTTCTGTTTAGTTATGTGTATTTCATGATGCACTTTATGCATTCTAGTTTTATACTTTTATATTTGCTAAAGAAACACGAAACAGCTTCTGCTGTTGCCCTTTTATGCGGATAATGTAAAATTAGAATTACGAATGCTTGCAGATTGATTGACGCAGTATTAAAAAAACAAATATGTTATTGGCCTTTAAATTACCTATTTTTATTCACTGTTATGTATGTGATCCAGTTTCTAGATACTTACAAACAACATGAAAAAATAATAACTGGAGAAATTTAGCAAATTTTTTCAATATAGCAGTGAAAATAATATTTATTTTCAATTAACAAAATAAGTATGCATATAATCATAATAAAAATGACATATTACAAATCAGGGTAGTTGGGGTATCACGGTGGAGACATCATCACAAAACAATAATTCTCTGTTTTCAACTTTTCGAGCAAGTATGGAGAAGTGGTGACCTGTCCAGCTCTTGATGTTGTTAATTCAAGACTTCTTATGTCCGTCTATTCTTTCATCTTGAACTATTCCATGTAGAACAATCAAGTGAGACACGCCTAAATATTTGTCCGAACCAAGAACGCATATGTTGTTAAATCACTGCCAAAGTGGCTCATATTATCTCTCTCTCCTCTCTCTCGCTGCCTTTTTAACCCCGATTGGGCATAGGCCCTCAACCAACTCATGTCAAGTCTTCATATCTCTTGCTATCTCCTACAGCTCCTTCCAGCTCTTCTTTATATTGTTGATCCCTGCCTCCAAATCTCGTCTCCATATATTTCTCGACCTTCCCTTAGCTCATACTGTCTGCAAGCAAAGCATATTGATTGTGTTTCTTATATATATTTTAGTTTTAGTTTAGTCGTCGGATTACCATCACTGCACGTCGAACAAATTAGTCCATAAGTGCTCCAATCTCTCCCTCAGTATGTCCATCAGACGTGTGGCGACTAACGACACCGGTTCTTTGTTGGTTTACAATTCTTCTTTGTCTGCCAGCATAGCGTTCTTGTCGAGCTACACCACACTAACTTTGAGTTCTTGCAGTCTGGTTAGTGTTGTAGATTCACCGCTATTACGTGAATCATGTACACGCCTCTCTCCCTTAAGGAAGTTATAATATCAGCCTGGTCCATTGCTCGTCCGCTTTGTATAGCAGCCATACCTGCAAGCCTATCCGCACGTTCATTCCCCTTACACCTGCATGCCCTGGCACAAAAATAAAACTGATCTTTGTCAGCTTAGACCTCCCCTGCGACTCCATCCTAGCCCACCCTGTTTCAATCTTCCTGAGCATACTCATTGAGTCACTGAGAAAACATGCATGGATGAAAGTCTGTGATTCTAGCCAAATCATCGCTTTGGTAACCGCCATGATTTCCATAGTGAGACTGCTCGTAGTCACGGCAAAACCACCACTGTCTTCCTTCACAACATCTCCCCGACCTGAGCAGTGAAAGCCCACGAGCTCCGCACATGTCGAATCACCGAACCATCCGTATAAATGATTACATCATGCTCAGATGCGTTCTCAGATGTCAATGCCTGTACTGCTGCCTCCACGACAAGTGGGTTGTCTTGTCTGCTTTCTTTATCAAGTTTGATGCATACAGAAAAAGATGTATCGATTCCTGTTGGCACTGGTATCCATTCTTCACCGGGATCAATGTCTTCAAGTGTACACACCTGTTCAATACAGTCCTCGGCCTGACCCATCCAAGATTTTCCTCTTTATAACCTATTTCCTTTTGTCTCTTTATTTCCATGTGCAGAGGATGTTGTGTGTCAGCATATATATTATATATTTTTCTTATATTTTTCTTATATTCTTCTTATATTCTTCTTATATATATATATATATATATATATATATATATATATATATATATATATATATATATAGTCATATTTTATTACAATAAACAAATTAGCAAAACTAGTCTGTAACATTTTTGTTCAAACACATAAACCATCTTCTCCGTATCTTGCAGTGAGTGTCCAAAGCTCACATCCGTACAACATAACAGATAATACTAGTTGTCTGTAGATAGTAATCTGTGTTTTTAATACTGATTTTATTCTTATTAGTTACATCCAACCGAGACATAGCACAGCTGTGGTCATCTCGTTTCTCATCATGTTAATACAGGGTGTTCAACTTAAAAGCAACCCCAGTGATAAATATAAATTTGTCAGGTACGCATTGCATCTCGTATATTTACTTGTAAACCGGTTCTGACTAGCTTGTCCTACGTCACATTTGTTCATCGCCCTTCCCGCACTACAATTACACACCATCACACAACCTTGACCTATACTACGTCCTAACTGAACCTTCCCATTTCCATTATATATATGCCAGATTAGCTCCATTCACAGGCTGCTTTTAAGTTGAACACCCTGTATAAAGACAACACGGAATAAGCAAAATACGACCTACTAGTACATTTATATTCAACAGCTTTGATCGCATAAGTGATCGTATATATCTAGTAACATTATGTTGAATGAAGACAAATTGAAAGATGTACAGATGTTTAAAGAACTTGAGTGTGCAGTGATGGAAGCCCGTACAAAGAAACTAAATGACGACTTGAAATGGATGTAACTGTCTTGTCAAAGCTAAATGTAAATGGAAATTTCAGGTAGCATCAGTATTTCAGTGATGATCTTATCTTATCTTAACCACATTTGTCGTGAAGCGCCGTGGGGAGATTTAGTTTTCTATCTTTGATGGCTTTTTGTAATCTATGTAGTTCTTGTGTAATATCTAAAGCAGAAATTTGTGCACATGTAAATCCCTTACCGTTCTGCAAGTTCTGTCGTAGTATCATCTTTAATCAATCTATGATCAATCTATATAAATCGCTAGTGTTACTGAATATTTTGTTTCTATGTAAAAGCTAGACATTAAGTGAACATATAATGAGAAAAATTCAGGTTGTTAAATATAAAAGTCATAAAAGGGATATCTTACAAAGAACATAAAAGAAACGGTTTGTTTATGAATAATATAACCACTCTGGCAGGTCAGCAGGAAACACTTTTGATAGTGGTAACACGTTGTAGCTCGCATGGTTCGGACGCGTGAATAGACATGACTCTCTCTCAAAAACAATTTTTTATAGAACAGTTGATTGTTAAAGGAGAAGAGAAATGAAAAGAAAAACAAGATAGAACATCAAAGATTTGTTGGGAAATAACTTTTTCACAATCGTCCATATCGCAGTTTAAAAAAAGAGATCTCTGAATAGACGTTTGTTAGGCCTATACTACACAAGAAACCCACCCAGAACTATGGTTGTCTTTTTTTAAAATTCACAGAAAAAAAACTATCAAACATATTCTTATACAAGTTGGCCACATGTTGCAATTTGCATTGTTTTCGATGTTTAACAACGTTTAGTGTATGCACTATAATTAGTTATTTAACAAATAATTAATTTTCTTGAAAATATATTGTAAAAACTCCCCTTCATCGTGCAGTGGATTTCAAAAACATAAGAAGTGCAAATAATGCCAAACTTGCATATAATGTACATATCACCCATAAATATAGCGTGAACCTCCAAAAAATGTCTAATTCAATTGGTTTTGTAGATATGGATTTTGCAATGTAACCCTTCCAAATTAAAAAAAAGAATTCAAATTTGAAAACTAATATCTCTGCTTATATACAGTTTAGACAAAAAGTGGAGGTTCAAGCTATAACTATGGTCAATAAATAAACATGGTACAGGTATTAAGAGCTTCCGAAAAACAAATAGACAAACACGGGACTCGAACCACTTACCTAGTCCTTACGACACCAATCGCCTAGCCTAGCAATACGAGCGTTTTTACGAACACAACCAATATAACTATAGGTGATATGTACATCATAGGCCAGTTTTGCACTTCTTATATTTGTAAAATCCACTGCACGATGAATGGGGATTTTTACAATATATTTTCAAGAGAATTAATTTTTTTTTAAATAACTAATTAGAATACATAGACTAAACGTTGTTTATCATCGAAAACAATGCCTTTTGCAACAGGTGGCCAAATTGTATGAAGATATCTTGTTAATTTTTTTAATGTGAATTAAAATATACAACCTGCTCTGTGGGTCTCCGACTTTTAATTGGTTTAACAACTTGTTATCTCGCAGCTTTCTACCAGATCGCATAACATGATTCTCAGGTCCACAATGTATCAAACCAGCTTGTTGAGGTTAAGGAAGGAATGAAGAAAACAAAATAACATCAAGTCTGTTGAAAATTTCACATAGTCCATATCGCAGTTTACAAAGAGACCTGAATAGACGTTGTATAGGCAGACTACCAAGAAAATAAACTATTTGTCCTTAAAAGTTCTACAGAAAACTAAAAAAATAAATTTGGCAAGGCAAATTCTCAGAACAACGTAGTCTATGACATAAAGATTTAACAAATAATAAACTTGTTGAGAAGGCTCCTATCTGCAGTGGTCATAACGTTGCAAAGAATGAACGGGCATAAATGTACTATCACCAAATAAGTTGAACCTCAGAAGTCTGAAGTGCAGACTGTTTTAGAAGGTGCAATAACCTTCTTAAAAATTCAAAGTTTTGAAATGTTATATAGCAATACGTGCTGGAATTCACGCTTCTGGTCAAAAATACAGGGTAAGATTAGGCTTTGACAAACAAATAGAAGGAATCGAACATTTACTAGATCCTCGACATCGCCTAGCCTAGAATACGAGCAGACACACCAATAAACAGTATTGTACATCATAGCCATGTTTGCACTTGATTTTGTATCCACTCACTGTGATGGGGATTTCAATATATTTCAGATTAACTTTTAAACAATAGTCATCCGACATCAAAACAATGCGTGCAACAGTACACGTCTGAAGATTCTTGAATTTGGATTATATCACGCTTGCGATGTGGGCTATTTTAATTGGTTATGGGTTATATTGCTATTATACCGATTTTCCTATCCTTGTATGTTTGAACTGGGTTACAGAACAGTTGTGGCAATAGTGACATCGCATTTCAAAGGCTAAATATTTAGTGTCTGTATCTCGATTTCTGACTGACGTCAGGGACAATGAGACGACTGACAATTCAAAGTGTTTTTCTAGGAGACTCTGCCGTGTAAAGGTTAGGTGCCCTGTCTCCGCTTCAAATGTACTAGGTTCGAATTCCCGCTTAGATGAGCGATCGGAAACGTACCCCAACCTCCTCTTCCTCCCCCACTCCCAAGATCATTCACCTCATTACAGGTGAGATCGAGTTCCTAGTCCTTTTAGAGATTAACGAGTTGAAGAACACTTGGCTGTTGAAGATTGATAAATATGTGCCACAAAGCGTGTAGACTTCATTGGGTTGCTGCTCAACGGTGATCTGTTAGATCAGGATTGAGGGATTGATGTTGAATCTATACCACGTTATCAACTATCCTCGTCGCGCCAAATAGCACATAAGGCAGAGACAACAAATTCTACCCAGTTTGATTTGTGTGCCTTGCTTTCTACCAGTGGCGGTTCGTCATTAAGGGCCAGAGGGGCCGGGTCCCACCAGAAATAATGTGTAGCATGTATTTATTATTTAATAAATTAAAAAATAACCTAACCCAAAGCCATGATTTTCCCTAAAATTTGTGGTCTGGCCCCACTAACAAAAACGATCACGAGCCGCCATGCTCCTATACAACGTTTTATGAAGTTTTCAAATTATGCATTACATGATCAACTCTGGGTGTCTTAAGGTGAGTTAAAACTTAGAGGCAGTATCTTCTTCTTCTTCCAATGCTCCATATCGACCACTTGTTAACTACTCTGTTTGATGTGTATGTGATCTGAGCCTAAGACCGATTGTACGTTGTGCCGGTTTTACGCCTACAAGTAGGCCAACACCTCCGATTTCTGCGATGTTTTTTTATTTACTAGGGTAGCCTCCTTAGGTCCTACAGCAGTCGCCTTTACGACATGCATTGTAGGTCGCAGTGGTACTATTCTTTACTTCCCTTGCGGTCCCCGGCACCACCACACAGGTATGAGAGGTAGGATAAGGAGTATGTTTAGAAAGCAAGCACGGGTAACCGTCAACGTTCTTACAATTCGACATCTGCTTGCGGAGACTGAGCACCTTATGTCTACCCGGACTGGTATGACATCGATTAGGCAACTAATACTTAATCAAACTTTATTTCCACAGTTAAAGAGATATCAGGTCTATTTTCTTACTCCTTCAACGTTTGTCTCTAAAGTTAAATAAATGCCCGTCTGCCCAGCGTGTTCGTAGCGCGTTGGACTACGGGTGACTATCCCTCTGTGTGTGCGGGTTCAATTCCGCGGGATGGCAGAAAAGCCACAGATTCCCCAGATTTACGGTGTTCGTAGCACCGAACCGAAGGGTTACGATGTCCATGGCACCGAGCCGAAGAGCTGAAAAGCTCAAGTGTTTCTGAATCGGAAAAAAAAAGAAAGAAAAAAAGAAAAGTAAAATAAATCTATTTGATGTCATTTGGTATTAGTTTATTGAGTTCTTTCAAAGTGAAAGCTATGTCTCCAGTTCTATTTAAGAGTTTGTATTTATTTATGGGCGTCCGTAGCTTAGCGGTCGTTAGCTCGATCACAACGTAAGAGTACCTGTTTCAAACTAAGCGGCGGGCAGTTTGGAAGCAAATTAGTTCCCACGAATTTTTACAACGGTAAGAATTGACCACACTGTTTAGAATGCAATGAAGAACTACTGAACGTTTAAGTATTGCCTAGAAAATCGACGACTGGTTTACTGTGGTTGATGGCAAAGTACTATAAGGGATATGCCATGATTTTAATTCATTTATGTATTTTTACATTGCGTTTTTTTAAAAATTAGAAACCCAACAGTGCCTTGTTTTACTAATTTTATTAATTTTTCTCATCTCTGGCTCTGTTTTAGAAAGAATACTAATCGGTATTTATTACTTTCCGACACAACACAAGATTCTTTGATTCCTTGATTGAAAGTACCATAATCAGTACCCCAATCTATACCTTCCACATGAAGATCACAGCGACAGTGTACGAGCTTCCTAGCACCAGCGATCGTCTCAGTTATAATTTGAAAATGGTAAAAATTGTGTAGAAATGTTATTGTAATCTATGCGATACATTTTGTCTGGCCACAGGTTTTGTAGTTTCCCTTATCGATTTTTTCAAACGCCAATAGTTCTATGCAATGAATACAATATGAGAATAAACATTGACAAAAACCGAAATAATGAGATTCGCTAGAGAGGAAAACTTTACCAATATCTCCATTGACAAGCATCAATTAAAACAAGTAAAAGACTTTTGGAGAATTATGGAGAATTGTTTCAGCAAATGGAATAACAACTAACAAAATCAAACATAGATGCAATAGGTCAAATCACATCATATGACAACTGAAGCCAATTTTAAATTGCACACATGTCACCATGAACCAAAAAGAGACATTTTCTCACGACATTATGCTATCAGTGCCAAACCTGGATGCTGACATCAAACGTTAGAAAAAGACTAGTCACGCCATAGATGACGTGTTTACGCAGGAGACTGGGAGTATCAAGAAGAGACCAGTTTAGAAATGAAGATATCAGGAAAAAAGTAGGTGCAACTTCAGTACTGTACTTCAATATTAGAAGTGTACGAAGTGATTTTCCTTCACTTCTGTTGTATCCTTTGCTTGATAAAGACCTTGCTGTCGAAACGTTGCTATGTATTGTTTTTGTATTTTGTAAACTACAGTACTTTGTTTTTACGTGTTTTACCATTATACTGAACTTGATCAAGCAGCAACAAATTTAACGGTTCAACCACATAAGCAGATTACCAATAGACAGTGCGTCTCAAAGGGCAATACTACTACGATAGAGTGGATACAAAGCAAAATGTCGTCCATGTAAAACGTTAACACATAAATAATAGAGCCAGTGAACACTATTTATGAAGCGCACACAAAGCACTTTTCTAGAAATCTCTTCTTATCTTGAACGCTCATAAACAAAATATGATTAAAGACAAAAATAAGAAGACAATACTATTACGTGTTTCACTTGAACTAGGAACTCCCGTTTTATTGTCCGTCTCCGATACGACTAGGAACTCTATCTCACTTACATTGCAATCAGGGATCTATAAAAAGTCAACAAACAGTAGATATTCAGATCAATGTGTCTTGAGAATAAATTGGTGTGATATTGTTTATTTATATAAATCAATCATATCAAGGTGCGTATCCTTTACATGACATTGCTCTCTTTGCAGCGCATCTGAAATTCACTGTCTCTAGTCAGTTCACCCACTTCGACGATGGTCATATTCATGGCTTCTTTAATATCTTGTGCCATCTTCTTCTTGGTCTGCCTCTGCGTCCTGGGACCTTGCCTTCTAATATTGTTCTTTCCAGGCCATCGTGACGCTTAAGGACAGACCGCACCCCTACATTTAACGATTTTTCTTTAAAAAATGAAATTTGAGTTTCTTTACATTTTAGATAATACATCCAATTTTGAACAAGAAGCTATCTTTAGTTTTCAAAAAAAATGTCTTGCGACTTCGTTGACAAAATACATTCATGGTGGTTCTCACAATGCTAATGAATCTTTCCATAATCTTATATGGACTTAGTATCCTAAGATCTCATATGCTTTGAGGAGGATATTAAAAATAACTGCCAATGATGCCAATATTGTAGATAATAATATGAAATTGTGTCGATATGAAACTTTTGTTTTAATTTAACTTTTCCTTCAGAAAATATTATTTTCAGTATTTTGCAGTCACCTATAAAAACCACATTTCTTTCTTGCTAATACAGAATTTAGGCACACAAAGATAGAAAGATGAAAAACAATTAGCGTTAGCATCTAAATCATTGACCGAGGCAAGTTTCTATGCCCTTAGGGGATTCTAAAGTAAATTAATTTGGTCAATAATTGAAAATATGTTCGTTTTTTGGCTTTTCTCAAAATTGTTATTTTCCGTAAATGTATGTTGCTAAATACACTTTTTTTTAAAAACTACTTAAAGGATTGCTGTATAAATTTGCACACTTTTTTCTTACACATATTTGATGACCCCCTACCACTTTAAAAAGAATTCGGTTTTTATGTATCATGCAAAAGAATATCTCTTACCCCATATTTTTTGGGTCAAAAATCTGAATTTGCATTACAAAATTCAGGTAAAACTCATTTTTATATACTTTAAAAATGTTTTGCTACCAGTTCAAGATATGCCCAGGTACTATAACATCTGAAAGTTCCATATTGCTAACCTTAATAGAACTTAAATCATCCTGTATTTTGCAAGGTTACTTTTTGGGCCTTTTCCCTTTAACAAAACATCTATATTAAATTTTTTTCATAGAATATACATGCTTGGATTTTTGACATTTTTTCCCGAGTTTTAACATTAAGTTGATCATTTAGAATCATAAACGCAACTTCAATGATCAATATTTCTGTTTAGGGGTGCCGTATGTCCTTAATGTGACCAAAGTATTTAATTTGTCTGTATATTATGTTGTTTATCAGCCAAATCTCTTTAACAATAAGTGCAACACTATTTTGCAATGCTGTTATGGTTTTTGAGCACGTGGACTCCGTCAACGAATATTTGTCACACAATTTAAATTAAAAAGGCAGCACTTGTATGTTCTCTCACAGTGTTAGCCAGTTGTTGGTATTTGGTTTTTACCTGAATTAAATTTGATACCTATAACAATGGCTGTCGTATAATTTAATTGAACATGGCAATACATTTTTAAAGTTAATTGGTTATTTGTTTCGTAATCAACATCACTTAACTCCAGACAGACAGGTAGATGCACAATCTCCATCACTTCACTCCAGACAGACAGGTAGATGCACAATCTCCATCACTTCACTCCAGACAGACAAGTAGATGCACAATCTCCATCACTTCACTCCAGACAGACAAGTAGAAGCACAATCTCCATCACTTCACTCCAGACAGACAAGTAGATGCACAATCTCCATCACTTCACTCCAGACAGACAAGTAGATGCACAATCTCCATCAGCAGATGTCAACAAATGCGCATGTTGAAGACTCCTGTTGCTCGCTGGTTAAAGATACACTTCCCAGTCTGTACCTACTGCGTCCAGTCCCGCTA
The DNA here is from genome assembly GCA_020796225.1 of Arion vulgaris. Lineage (NCBI taxonomy): Eukaryota > Metazoa > Mollusca > Gastropoda > Stylommatophora > Arionidae > Arion > Arion vulgaris. Next base: position 62,939,179 of record CM036757.1, on the reverse strand, counting down.
GCTAGCAGATAGTTCATCATTGTAATCTTGAACTTTATTTTGAATTACAATATATACTGATATAAGGGAAAACTACAGTAAAACTATGTAGCAATGGCGAAACACGTAAAAACAATGTACTGTAGTTTTACAAATGCAATATATATGTTACATGATACTTATATCTTTATTTACTATGTTTACAAAATAACACTTAACAGTTCCTTAGAGAACGCAATTAGTTTATACAAATGTATATATATATATTAGTGTGCCCGTCTGAACAGTGCGTGTTCGTAGCGCGTTGGACTACGGGTGACTATCCCTCTGTGTGTGGGGTTCAATTCCGCGGGATGGCAAAAAAGCCACATATTCCCCAGATTTACGGTGTTCGTGGCCCCGAACCGAAGGGTTACGATGTCTATGGCACCGAGCTTGTGCTTCTGGATCGGAAAAAAATTTTTTTAATATATATATATATATATATATATATATAGTAGTGAACTCGCGTCTTATGGGCACGGTCCGGGCTCAATTTCACAGTGGTCGCAAATATATTTGTCCTTCCGTATCGGCTCTCAGGTCAACCCAGCCTCAATTGGGTACCTGGAAAAGCACTGGGAACTAACGACGGTCTGTGTGATGTTGACCACAACACACATCGTGTGTCGCCGGTCAATGCAAAATACGCGCCTAACACAATATGTCCCCATTTACCAAGAGGTATGAAAAAGGGTCCTTTACTATTTGATTAATATATATTATATATGTCAATATGTGTATGTTTGTGTATATGTATGTTCAGTTCTTCTGAAACGTTTTTAAAAGTTAATAGCAGGTCTTTAACTTTACTGTATTAACAGAACATGCAGTAGATGTCCATGTGACCAGGGAGTGTGACGTGTACTTAGTGTCTGTGGTGAGAATTCACGTGTAATTTATTTTATCATGAGACCAGCCGTCCATGCCAGCATTCTAAGGTACACAATGTTTTATATTGTTTAATAATTAATGTTTTTATTAGGACTAACTTAACTGCGTGTGAGCGTCTGTAGCTCAAGCGGTAGTGAGATCGATCATGAACCCTAGCGTGCCTGGTTCAAACCCCACGTTGGGCAAATTTGGAAGCGAATTCGTTTCCGTAAGATTTTTACAAAAGGTAAATATAAACCAAACCATTCAGAAAGCAATGGCAAACTACTGAACGTGTAACTTGTGGCCAAAAAAATCAACGACTTGTTTACTGTGGTTGATGGCTACGTCCTTTAAGATATGCCACGATTTTTATTTTCAACTTAACTGCGTACGTAGTACATGTTCAATCTCTTTCACTTCTATCAAATCTAACATATAATTTCAACATTCTCATATCTCTTCACATACATTAATATTTTAACATTCTCATATCTCAATTCATAACTAATAAATTTCAACATTCTCATATCTCTTTCACTTCTATCAAAACTAACATATATTAACATTCTCATACTCTTTCACTTATATCAATTCTAACATCAATTTAACATTCTCAAATCCTTTCACTTCTATCAATTCTAACATATAATTTCAACATTCTCATATCTCTTTCACTTCTATCAAATCTAACATATAATTTCAACATTCTCATATCTCTTTCACTTATATCAATTCTAACATGCAATTTTAACATTCTCAAATCGCTTTCACTTCTATCAAATCTAACATATAATTTCAACATTCTCATATCTCTTTCACTTCTATCAATTCTAACATATAATTTCAACATTCTCATATCTCTTTCACTTCTATCAAAACTAACATATAATTTCAACATTCTCATATCTCTTTCACTTCTATCAAATCTAACATATAATTTCAACATTCTCATATCTCTTTCACTTCTATCAATTCTAACATATAATTTCAACATTCTCATATCTCTTTCACTTCTATCAAATCTAACATATAATTTCAACATTCTCATATCTCTTTCACTTATATCAATTCTAACATGCAATTTTAACATTCTCAAATCTCTTTCACTTCTATCAAATCTAACATATAATTTCAACATTCTCATATATTTTCACTTTATCAATTCTAACATATAATTTCAACATTCTCATATCTCTTTCACTTCTATCAATTCTAACATATAATTTCAACATTCTCATATCTCTTTCACTTCTATCAAATCTAACATATAATTTCAACATTCTCATATCTCTTTCACTTCTATCAATTCTAACATATAATTTTAACATTCTCATATCTCTTTCACTTATATCAATTCTAACATGCAATTTTAACATTCTCAAATCTCTTTCACTTATATCAATTCTAACATATAATTTCAACATTCTCATATCTCTTTCACTTATATCAATTCTAACATATAATTTCAACATTCTCATATCTCTTTCACTTCTGTCAAATCAAACATGCAATTTCAACATTCTCAAATCTCTTTCAATAAATGTTCTCGTTTAGACATGCTAAGGGTTCTGGTAGCTTCCCAATTGTTCGCACTTTTCTATATATCATCTAAGACTTACCCTTATATTTCTGCAGTATGTGATTTCTATTTTATGTAGCTTAAGATTGATGTATTCATTCATTTACCCATGTGTTGCCGGGGCTAGTAAATGGAGCAAAGAACAGTCATCTACAAGGCATGTCGTAAGAGGCGACTGAGGTAGGAGACTAGGAAAGCTACCCTAGTAGATAAAAAGTATCGCAGAAATCGGATGTGCTGTTCTACGTGTAGGTGTATAACTGGAATACTGTAAAATCGCTCTTAGACTCAGATCACATAACAATCACAAAGAGTGGTTTAACAAGTGGTCGATATGGAGCTTTCGAAGAAGAAGATTAATTCATTGACTGCACTGTAGTCATCCGACAGGTTGCCATTATGTAACGTTTGTTTGTACTGTTATCATTACCTGATGTTCCAGCTTACAAATGTTACATTAATAACCTGATGTTCCAGCTTACAAATGTTACATTAGTAACCTGATGTTCCAGCTTACAAATGTTACGTTAGTAGCCTGTTCCAGCTTACAAATGTTACGTTAGTAACCTGATGTTCCAGCTTACAAATGTTACGTTAGTAACCTGATGTTCCAGCTTACAAATGTTACGTTAGTAACCGGATGTTCCAGCTTACAAATGTTACGTTAGTAGCCTGTTCCAGCTTACAAATGTTACGTTAGTAACCTGATGTTCCAACTTACAAATGTTACATTAGTAACCTGATGTTCCAGCTTACAAATGTTACATTAGTAACCTGATGTTCCAGCTTACAAATGTTACATTAGTAACCTGATGTTCCAACTTACAAATGTTACATTAGTAGCCTGATGTTCCAGCTTACAAATGTTACGTTAGTAACCTAATGTTCCAGCTTACAAATGTTACTTTAGTAACCTGATGTTCAAAGCTTACAAATGTTACTTTAGTAACCTGATGTTCCAGCTTACAAATGTTACATTAGTAACCTGATGTTCCAGCTCACAAATGTTACGTTAGTTACCTGATTTTCCCAGCTTACAAATGTTACGTTAGTAACCTAATGTTCCAGCTTACAAATGTTACGTTAGTAACTTTGTCATCTCTTTCATTCGCTTTCATTATGTACCTGTAATTTCTATTTTTATCCGTATACGACGTGTCCCAACTTACACGTGTTCAACCAGCCAGTTTCTCGTATCTTTCCTTCAATGTCATTAATGTCAATCATTTAAGAATCTAAAGACGAAAGACTTGCTTCATTGCACCCAGTTTTATCATCTTCTTCTTCTTTGCGTTCGTTCTTTACAACCAATTTTAATCACTCTTTGTGATATATTTGATCTTTGCCAAGAAGTTGTATACGTTGCACATTGATTTGGTAGCCCCTAAACGCATAGACTTCTACACGCTTAGAACACATGCATCCGACTTCAGACAAAAATCCTTAGTCGCCTCTTACGACACGCGTGGTAGTTAACAGAGGTTCTATTCTTTACACCCTAAATTTGCCCGTCTGCCCAGCGTGTTCGTAGCGCGTTGGACTACGGGTGACTATCCCTCTGTGTGTGCGGGCTCAATTCCGCGGCATGGCAGAAAAAGCCACAGATTCCCCAGATTTACGGTGTTCGTGGCACCGAACGGAATGGTTACGATGTCCATGGCACCGAGCCGAAGAGCTGAAAAGCTCAAGTGCTTCTGGATCGGAAAAAAAACAACAAAAAAACACCCCAAATTTTAGGCCCCGGTAACCACACGGGCGAGTTTTTTCATATGACTTGGTACTTCTCCACAAAAATGGTACGCCACTGCACAAAACACGAACTCCACAGCTCCTTCAATAACCGTAGCTGTCTTCTGACAGAATACATTTTTGTAAACAGAACTGTGAAGACTGGAATCGAGACAACGACCTACACAACGCAATATAATCTGCTTAACCACTCAGCCACATAGACTCTCCATATGTTTCAATTCTATGTTTTTGTACCTTATAATGACTACTGTTACGTCTAGACATTAATAAGGAACGTTGTCTGTCTATCATTGTTTATTTCCTTTGTGGTTACCATTAGTTAATACATACATATGGGACATGTAATAACTAAGTAATGCTCAATAAATGCATGCATGTCAAGGACATACATAGTTAGTTAGTTAGTTTGTTCCTTTCGTGCCAAAGGCGGCACATAGGGCAGAGGTTTTAGATCTCCATGTGATACGGTTCTTTGCTAGCAGTTGGAGATCTTGTATGGTTTTACATCCCAATAGTTTACTTTCTTGTTGGATGGTTCTTCGAAGAGTGGTCTTTGGTCTTCCACGTTTTCTTTTCCAAACTGGTGACCACATAAGGACTTGTCGATTTAGTCTCTTTTCGTCTGATCTAAGAACATGACCTAAATATTTCCACCTTCGTTTCCTTATAATATTTGATATGGGTTGTTGGTGTGTTCTATCTCTCACTGTGTTGTTAGAAACGAAATCACTCCATTTGACTTTTAATAATTTTCGTAGACATTTATTCTCAAAGCTGTCCAGTTTCTTATCAATTTTCTTTGTTGATTTCCAACTTTCACAACCGTAGGTCAGTACAGGAATCACACATGACCTAAATAATTTAACTTTTGTGCATATACTAAAGGACATACATACTAAATAAAAAATTGCTTGAGGCATCACTAACGAGTTATTTTTTAATCTATGATTATGAACCAGAAATCTAAACTTCTAAATTATAGCCTGAAGACATAGACTGAAGAGTGAGCAGAGATGTTTATCTTACTTAACAATCTGGAACGAGTTTTATGTAATAACGTGAAGGAATATCATCAAGATAAGCTCCCTTATAATGGACATGTAACTGATGAGATGGCTGTCTAATAAACATGAAATATATACGAGATAATAGACTAGCCCCAGGGCTGACGAGCCTGGGAGATTTTTAAGAGAGAAAAATAAACTGTATATAATTCAGGCAATTTGTTGCGGGTAAAATTAGAGATCCGAGCAGCATTGCAAAATCTGCGTTACAAATCTGCTATATATATATCCCTCCATACCTCTCTATTCCAGACAATTCTATCAATCTCCTCTGTGAAACTGAGAAAAATATGTCTTGCCTCACTCAGCAAAGTTCGTTTCAGGGTCTCCTTATTTTGTCCTTTCTTTCTTGAACCCTTTGCCTCCCACTTCAATGCTGGCTCTGATATTCTTTGATCATTTATTCTCAAGATGTATCCAACATATCTCTATTTTCTCCTTCTTATAAAAGTTGTTACTAGTGGTTAACCAGACATTTCGTAATAGATATTTATAGATATTAATATTGAAGAAGTTTGATTTCTGTCTTTGTTAACTTAGTCTAGTTAGTACAAATATATGAGCTTGTAATGAGCAGAACTTTGATACCCTAATAGTATTTCTTCGTTCGTATATTGCCGGGGCTTGCAAGGGAGCAAAGAATAGTAACACTGTGACCTACAAAGCATGCTGTAAGAAGCGACTGAGTTAGGGGCCTTGGGAAGTTACCCTAGTGAAAATACATGTATCGTAGAAATTTGATGTACTGGCCTACTTGTAGGCGTATAACTGGCCAAATGTACAATAGCTCTTAGACTCATATCACATACAAATCACAAAGTGGTTTAACAAGTGGTCGATATGAAGCGTTTGAAGAAGAAGAAGTATTTCTTAATTTCTTGATCTCATAACCAGATGTCCTGCCTACGCTGTCGTCATGTTTAAAGAAAAAGTATTTCTTAATTTCTTGATCTCATAACCAGATGTCCTGCCTACGCTGTCGTCATGTTTAAAGAAAAAGTATTTCTTGATCTCATAACCAGATGTCCTGCCTACGCCGTCGTCATGTTTAAAGAAAAAGTATTTCTTAATTTCTTGATCTCATAACCAGATGTCCTGCCTACGCTGTCGTCATGTTTAAAGAAAAAGTATTTCTTAATTTCTTGATCTCATAACCAGATGTCCTGCCTACGCCGTCGTCATGTTTAAAGAAAAAGTATTTCTTAATTTCTTGATCTCATAACCAGATGTCCTGCCTACGCTGTCGTCATGTTTAAAGAAAAAGTATTTCTTAATTTCTTGATCTCATAACCAGATGTCCTGCCTACGCTGTCGTCATGTTTAAAGAAAAAGTATTTCTTAATTTCTTGATCTCATAACCAGATGTCCTGCCTACGCTGTCGTTATGTTTAAAGAAAAAGTATTTCTTAATTTCTTGATCTCATAACCAGATGTCCTGCCTACGCTGTCGTCATGTTTAAATCACATAACATCCTAATCCACCTTGGCAGTGGCTCTTCTTTTCTTCGTCTCTATGCCGGGATGCATCCCTTCATATTAGTTTTCTCTGTTTCTTTATACCATCTTATGTATCAAAATACTTCCGTTCTATCAGTACTACTTGTTTGAATCCAAACTGCATTGTTCTGTTTACCACGAACAAACAGACAATGAACAAGTGTTAAGGGATTCAGGAAAAAAAAATTACCAAGCACGGGATTCGAACCATAAACTCTTAGTGCTTATTACCTAGTCCTAGAAACGAGCGTTTTTAAAGATCACAGAGTACTAAGAAAGAGCAAAGGCAATTGGTGCCAGTAAAGATATAAGAGTTTGTGGTTAAAATCCTGTGTTTGGTAATTTGTTGTTTCCGAAAGCCTCTAATACATGTTCACTGTCTATTTGTTGATCATATTCATTGACTCAGGTGCTTTCTATGGGTTTTTTTTCCCATCCAGAAGCACTTGAGCTTTCAGCTCTTCGGCTCGTTGCTATGGAGATCGTAACCCTTCGGTTCGGTGTCACGAACACCGTATATCTGGAGAACCTGTGGCTTTTTCTGCCAGCCCGCGGAATTGAACCCGCACTCATAGAGGGTTTGTCATCCGCCGCTCTACGCGCTGCGAACACGCAGGGCAGGCAGGCCTCTGGGGTTCTTTAAACTCCTTAAACTTCTCTTCTGTTCATGGATGTCTTTTTTCCAGAGATCCCTGCATTATTGTCGGAGCTACGGAGTTCATGATTTGTGTAATACTCTCCGCAGATCACGTGCTGTTTTTGTGGAGAAGGACCGAGCCATATAGAGTAAAACACGGTACACTTCTTTCGTCCTTAAACTTGTAAAACTCTAAACAAATGCATTAACTTATTAAATATATTTATTTAAACCAACACTATTCTAAATATAACAATTGTTCTTTAGAATAGTGCTGGTGCTACTTTATAACAGTCATCATCAAATAGCTTGTCCTGAGCAGAACTTTGCCACCCCAATAATCCTCCGGAATTTCTCTCTCTCTCATAGGCCAGATTTCCTGCCTCGCAGCCGTCATGTTCAAACCATCAGTTACATCCTGAATCCATCTTATCCGTGGTCTTCCTCTTCGCCTCTTTGCCAGTATGCCTCCTTCCATGATGGTCTTCTCCAGCCCTTCATGTCTGTGCCAGTATGCCTCCTTCCATGATGGTCTTCTCCAGCCTTTCATGTCTCTTTATATGTCCAAAATATCTAAATTTTCTCTTTCTTATTTGTAGCATCAGCCAGTTTTATTTCATTTTGAGTTCTTTCTGGATAGATATATTTGTTCTCTTCTCTGTCCAAGATATACGAAGGACTCTTCTGTAACACTTATTTTCAAAAGCACATAAATGTCCATGCTTCACACCCATACGTTGCCACTGGGAATATGCATGCATGCTCTTAATATCCTGATCTTTGTTTTCTTATCAGTTCCCTTTCATACTGTTTTGAGTTGTTTAATTTTTTTGTAAAGCCATGTTTATTCTTCTTTTAATTTCCTTCATCTCATTTCTATCTGTTGTTAGCAGTGAACCAAGATATTCAAAACTGTTCACATTTTCTACTTTCTCTCCATTGATAAAAATATCATTTGTCATGTTCGTTTGTCATCCTGTTGTCATTATTACTCTATAATAGTAAGTTGTTTAAAAATATATGTTTCTTTATAATGTTCAGATTGAATAGAACTTATCTTCCAATGTTCTCCACTAATCAATGTGATATCATTTACAGAACCAGAAGTCAAAGACGAAACAGAAGAAAGAACGAGCACGTTTTCTCTGCACGTCGTCTACTGTTGATGGTCTTCTGTGGGATTCTTCTGTTTGTGCCTGGACTAGCTCTTACAATTGTCGGTCTGGAGAACAGCCAAACTGGCTATCAGGGAACGAACGAAGTTCAAAAAATGTGAGATGGTTAATCTACTTCTTCTTTTATCATGATACATTTTTTAAACATGTTTATGTTAGTTATCTTAGCCGTTTGGCAGTAACAGCATTTGTTTTTCTTTCTAAAATATATGATGAAGTTCATTTTGTTTTTTTAGTTGCTGTATTTGATGTTTTTCCATGTAATATTGTTATGGCATCTCTATTCTTCTTGTTCAAATGTCTTCGTGGGTTACTTAAGTGGTTGATAACGTTTTTTTCTCTCTTGTCCATGCTTAAGTGCAACCATCACTGTGTTTTGTTTCAGTACTAATTTATTTAGCTTTAATTTTGTCCGCAGTGTTTCCATTTTTTAAAGGTTATAATGACTCTGTACGTTGGAAATCAGGACTATTACCTTCTTTCAGAGATTAGATTATCTTTCGACGTTGGGAATCTGGACTATTATTTTCTGTTAGAGATGTTCATTATAATACGTTTTGTTAAACATGTTATAGCCAACTAAACATACGCGTGAGAGTGCAATCAGTAAAAGTTTCCTACGAAGAAAATATAATACAAACAAAAGAAGAACACAGAGAGTTTTGTATTGATATGTGATAAAAACAAAGAAAGTTACATTTGGAGACAAGTGGCAAAATGTACACAAATAATTAACACAAGAGACAAAGATAAAATACTCAACAAAAGCATGAAAGTGATATATTAACAAGTTAATAGAAATTATAGTGAATTAAAGAATTTATGAATTTACATAGCCACCAAAGCATATTTCACATGTTACGATATTGATGCAGATGCTTATGATGACTACAACTGTGATTAAATTTTGAATGAGAGAATAACAAACGTAGAAAAGTAAGAAGAATCGGAGGGTAAACAGAACAGCAAAATAAAAATAATAAAATGTGGAAATGTTTTCAGACGATCAATTTGAATCATCCTATGGTGATCTGAGCTTACACATGACATGTTACGGATTATAGAGCTTAAACGGGTTTAACCAGTTGTAGAGACATGCCGGTTAAGGATCAAATTGAGCGCACATAAAGGATTAGGGTATAAGAGCTTTCATAATGATTCCACGTGCATTAATCATTGAAATATTTCGTTATGCAACTTTTCTTTCTGATTTCATGAAACGTGGAGAAGAACGGTGGAATGAGAGTTGGAGGAGTATGGCTTGACGTGGGAGACAGTTGGTAGAAAGGCAGCGTATATGCAACAGTGGAAGTCTCTTGTGTAAACCGTATAGGTCAATCGGGACACGAAAAGGATATAGATATAGGCAGTGGCGGCTCGTCATTAAGTGCCAAAGGGGCCGGGCCCCCCCAAAAAATAATGTGTAAATCATATTTATTATTTAATGGATTAAAATATAACCTAACACAAAACCATGATTTTTTCCTAAAATGTGTGTCTGGCCCCACCAACAAAAAACGATCACGAGCCGCCACTGGATATAGGTGTAGCTTTTCTTTCAGTAGGAAGCTTCCATACTAAATTTGTATCTAGATAGGGTTGTGGAATTATACCAGGCTAATGCTATATTATAAATATATATATATATATATATATCAAGCGTCACGATGGCCTGGAAAGAACAATATTAGATGGCAGGGTTCCAGGACGCAGAGGCAGACCAAGAAGAAGATGGCTACAGGATATTAAAGAAACCATGAACATGACCATCGACGAAGTGGGTGAACTGGCAAGAGACAGAGTGAATTTCAGATGTTCTGCAAAGAGAGTAACGTCCTATAAAGGATACGCACCTTGATGATGATATATATATGAAACGTTTTCATATTATTTAGATATATTGGGGAAAACAGTGTTAGCGCGACATTTTTTTTACACACATTTGTGTCTATGTGACTAAGCCGTTGTTTGAGTTCTGAAGGGTGCGAGCTCAGACCGCGTTGTTCTGTTCACGAGTGCATTTTGTCAAGAAAACCATAGGATTATTGCTGGAGCTACGGATTTTGTATTCTTGTACAATACTCTTGATAGGTGCCGACACCTGTCTGCGGAGAGGGATCGAGTCATATGAGGTAAAAATCCGATGCAATGAAGTAAATCTTTCGTCTTTCCACAATTTAAACATACACACATACAACTTACGCAAGTACTTACACATACAAACAAGGGTGATGGCATATGCGCACAAAACAACACACACGCATATGTATATATATATATACATATATGTCTCTGCAAAATGAATACAATCCGAAACGAAATGTCGAAATGTTCACTTAGTAATCTATTATTAATGCAATTGGTCAAGTTCTCGTTTAAACCTAATGGATTTGTTTGCTTGTAAAGTACCGGGCTTATATTATTTATACGATAGCAAGAATGAAATTAAAGCAAAACTAAACGACATTATGTACTATTTGAAACTTAGAATTTTTTCACAGAAAGAGCAGTTTGATGTTTGCAATAAAGGAATGACATCCAGTGACTCTTTGTGACTCCGTTTACTGAGCTTCTTGTGGCATTTTATTCTCTATCAATGCTTCGAAAGGTCCAAAATGGCAGATTGCAGGATGCGTGAGCGTCGTTTATAGAGGTTTCCAACCTTTAGACACATTCGTGAATCTGTTGTCCTGTTTACGAGTTTTTTTCGGCAATTATAAAGCAGACATGCTTGAATCCACAGCATTGATAGTAGGAAATTGAGGATGTATAAGTGGAATGTTCTTCAGCCTCTTGGCGACCACTTGTTGGATGAAGACACTAAAGTTAACACTGAATCTATCCAGCGTTTACTGGAGTTTGGAATGACACATTGTACAAGTAGAATTGAATGCTTGAGTGACAGAGTGAGAAGTGTCTTTAACCACCGAACAGCTAGTGCCATGATTATGCATACCTGTCGACATCTGTTGGTTACGGCTGCGCTCTTATAGATCTGCCTGACATACTATGATGTCGGTTCAGTTATCAATAACCAATGACCGAGTTCACTTTCTTTAAGGAAAAGATTTGTGTCAGGAATGGCAAACTTTGAACTAAATAGGACAAAAATTGCTAAATTAATATTAAAATGTCCGGAACTACTTAGATGCGTTAATTCACGAGTAGAACAAAATAATTAACAATTTATTGACTTGATTGGGTTACTTATTCAGAGAGAGAGAGAGAAAATGTGTGTTATAGGAAGAACATTGCAGACAACTAAGAAAACTGGTAGATGCCGACAGGTAATGCATTCAACTGCGTAGTAACACATTTTTGCTAGAAATAATAATAATAAAACAAACATGATCAGATTAGTGATGTACATATGGTTACTGGTTTACAGCAGGGAATAACAAAATACATAATTATGAGGCATCATATCTAGCAGACACTAATCAGGATATAAATATACCAAAGTGTGTTACAGACACTAAACAAGTTAACTATACAAAGTGTTGTAGCAGACATTAAACACGATTGAAATATACAAGTGTTACAGACATTAAACATGATTGAAATAACAAAATGGGTTTACAGAAACTAAAAAGTTTAACTTCAAAAGTGTTGCCTAGCAGACATTAAACATGATTGAAATATACCAAAAGTGTGTTTACCAGACATTAAACACGATTGAAATATACCAAAAGTGGGTTTACCAGACACTAAACAAAGTTTAACTATACCAAAAGTGTTGCCTAGCAGACATTAAACTTGATTGAAATATACCAAAAGTGTTGTTTTGCATACATTAAACACGACTGAAATATACAAAAAGTGTGTTCACCAGACATTAAACAAAGCTGAAAAATACCAAAAGTGCATTTAGTAGATACTTAACAAGATCGAAATTATACCAATTTGTTTCTTGCAAAAAGTAGCCAAAATCTGCTGGCTGCACCCTGCCTATCTATCAGACAATGATATTTTATATACGTCTAGCAATACAGATCCTAGCTGTTAACCAACAGTAGAAACAGCATTATCGTCTTCGAAACAGAAATAATAAAAGTAACAATGGGAAGTATGTTATTTCTTGCAAATAAATCGACAAAAAATGGCACCAGATATAACAAAGAACGTAGGAACGTTATAATCATAACATTGGGCAATGGAAAAATATAATAATATTTTTCAAACTTATTAGCACAAACAAAATTAGGTTTTCAGAAACTGTGACATAAAAGAACGTACACAAAAATATGGGTGTGAAGCATGGACATTTACCTATTTTCTATTCCAGGTGAAAGAATTAGTTGGCTGTCCACTCTTACCGTTAAGCGTAGGGATGGGAACTTTAATTTGCGTTCTAGATTTAGATGAGTCGCCCTTGTTGTGTTTTATCCGTGTTTATGTAGTGTGTTCTTTATTAGACATTTAACAATACAGCGAAAAAGCATATATATCCTTTTGAATATAAGTGCTTTAGAACAGTTTTCTGTATACCATTAACAAAGAAGAGAACAAATATATGAATTCAGAAAGAATTCAAAATGAAATCAAACTTGCTAATGCTACAAATATGAATGAACTAAATTAAGTATTTTGGACATATAAAAAGTCACAAAGAGTTGCAGAAGACCATTATGGAAGGAGACATACTGGCAAATAAAAGAAGAGGAAGACCACGAAGAAGATGGATTCAATATATAACTGATGTTTTGAGCATGCCGCAGAGACGAAACATCTGGCCTGTGAGAGAGAGAAATTCCGAAGGACTGTTAGAGTGAGAAAGCTCAGGACAAGCCTTGTGATGAATATGAAACAAATATATTAACATAAAAAAACAACAAACGTTATATAATATGTACATTGCGTAAAGTTAATACACAGTGAAAAAAGTAATCGAATCAGCGAGCGTGGTCCAATATATCTCCTTCATAAGAGTTTAAAAAACATACTATTTCGTTAAAGAACTTGTGACATGAGATTGTTGAGTTAGATCTACGGACTTAAGATCTTACCAATTACTAATTTTCTAGCCCGAGTGGTTACTGAGGCCCAAATTTGGGGTGTAAAGAATAGAACCACTGTTACCTGCCACGAATATCGTAAGAGGCGAATAAGGAGGTTTGGCTGAAATCGAATGCACGTGTCCTAAACGTGTAGAAATCTATGCGTTTAGGGGCCTACCAAACCAATGTGCAACGTATACACGTTCTTGGTAAAGATCAAACATATCACATAGAGTGATTAAAATTGGTCGTAAAGAACGAACGCAAAGAAGAAGAAGACTAATTTTCCTTCATAGTCATGATATTTCGTCTAATACTTCATATTATAAATTTTAAAACTTCATTAAAAATTATTATAGTAGCCTTTTTTCAGGCCGTAGGGTATGAGGAGCCAGTCAATTCACATTTCTAGACCCTAGTGATCAGAAGATCAGTTCCTCGTGAGAAACGTCAGTGTGGTACTAGACCAGTGATCAGAAGGTCAGTTCTCGTGAGAAACGTCAGTATGGGACTAGACCCTAGTGATCAGAAGGTCAGTTCCTCATGTGAGAAACGTCGAGTGTGGACAGACCTAGTGATCAGCAGGTCAGTTCCTCATCTGAGAAACATCGAGTATGGGACTAGACCATAGTGATCAGAAGGTCAGTTCCTCATGTGAGAAACGTCGAGTGTGGTACTAGACCCTAGTGATCAGAAGGTCAGTTCCTCATGTGAGAAACATCGAGTGTGGGATTGAACCCACAACCCTCTTGGGACCTAGTTGATATGCGAATGTCAATGCATTACGTTAATTAGTCCCTCCACTTATCAGAAAATGGTATTTGCTCATAATATGTAGTCTAATATTTTCATATCAGAAAACGTCTTTTGCTCATGAACTTCTTCAGTGGACACCGTCAAGTAATGAGCCGCAAAAAATTGAAAAACGTACAGTACTGCATAAGAGAGTAAATGAAAAACGTGGAAGATACTGAATAATCTGAGGTTGACCAGTAGACCAGCAACTGAAAGAAATGAATCACAGCTGGAACATATAATAGAGGACAGTCAAGTACATAGACAAATGTCTTGCATTTGTTGCTACCTTAAGGTTTCACAGTCTAGAGAGAGAAAGAGAGAGAGAGAGAGATAGACTGAATAAACAAAATAACAAAAAAATTGTTTAAACAAAATGATTATATTGCTCATTATCTTGATTTTAAAACAACATGGCGGTATTTAGCCGGTGTTGTCTGTGATTTATGGATTGATAACGTGCATACTCTGGACGCAAACTATTGATTTATTCTCGGTATTGAAGCAATATCGATACTGCGTCATATTTTCTGCCCAAGCTCATTATATTGACAGTGCTAATGTTTTTAGCACACGAGATTGAGAGGATGACGGACTCTTCATGACATTTGACCTTCTACAGAATCCATCAAACCTCACCGAAACACATCCCACACATCAGTGTTTGACAGTGTTCCTCAGCCGCGAATACGCGAACCTAAGGCGGTTCTCAAACCGTGTAAAGGTGGTGCAGGCAGAATTCATATTCACTTTACTGAAACTAACTTCTTTCTTCTTTCTTTTGTCCTTCTCTGCTTTTTTACCGCTAGGCGTAGCAGGTTTAACTGATGATCGGTTTCCGAGATAATGCACGCTCGGTCGCTTGATATGGTGTGGTATTGTGGAGTGTTAAGATGTCTGTAACTCCATCAATCTTTTTCTTGGTCTGCCCTTTCCTCTTGATGATTCCATTTTCAGGTTGTACGCTCTTGCCACTGGTGTATTCGGGTTCATTCTGACCAAGTGGCCAAATCATTTGAGTCTCTGTTTTCAATAAATCTAATAGCAGGTGTTGTTCCGACTGTTCTTCTAATTTCCTCATTTCTTATATGGTCTCTTTTTGTTTTATTTACTGCTTTCCTCAGGCATCTCATTTCGCATGTGGTAATTTTCCTTTCTTGTTCTTTTGTCAGTGCCCATGTTTGGATCTGGTAGCACAGTGTTGGTATAAAGATTGATTTATAATCTGTCTTTTAGTCACTACTGGAATAGCTGGGTGTTTCAAAATTGGGGTAAGCGGACTGAAACTAACTAAATAGTGATAATCAGGGCCATGCGGTATATTTTCTCAGTATGATGCAAGTCTTCAAAATACCACGCCTTAAATTATTTTTCTTTAAAATAACCTTCAATTGTGATATTGATTTGGTTGTTTATGCCGCCCCTTTTTCGGTGTCGCCTGATGCGGCCGCCTCTTTTCATCATAGCACGGCACGGCCCGGGTAATAATGTACATAATATTTAAAGACTTACAGTACCTATTTAGTAATTTTTACATGCATATTTCCAGTGACAACGTGTGGGTATGAAATATACACATTTAACAAGAGAGTGAAAAAAAAGAAAATATGAAGGGTTACAGAAGAGTCCTCCTTATACTATGGACAGAGGGAAATAATAGATCTATTCAGAAGTAACTTAAAATCAAAGTAAACTGGCTGCAACAAATACGAATGAGAAAATCGAAGCATTTTGACATATTAAACGACAAGAAGTTCGGGAAGACCGATGGATTCAGGATGTAACTTATGATGTGAGTATGACGATTGCACAACCGAAATATCTTGCTACTAAAATGATAGATTCTGAAGGGCTGTTAAAATGACTAAGTTCTGCTAAGTAAAACTACTAGATGCTGATTGGAATATACAGTAACTCAAAGTTATTCTGTGGCTAACTTCTCCAATGTTGTATTTTACTATTCTGAAAGAGTGAATCTAACTAAGATTTTACAAAGCTGCATTCTAACGTCAGTTGACTATTCATTTTTGTTTTCTTCTTCTTCTTTTGCGTTCTCACTAGATTGAGATTTCTGATTCTTCAATAAAGGCAGCCGTCTGCCTCAGATTATTAGCCACGTCATACAGTTTGTCTTCTGCGTTCTCACTTGATTGGGATTTCGGATTCTCTAATAAAGGCAGCCGTCTGCATCAGATTATCAGCCACGTCATATAGTTTGTCTTGAATGCTAGTGTAAGTGGGCCCCCTCTTTCTTCTCAAGTCTGCATACTGAGGGCAGTTCTGTAGGATATAATTCCTATGATTTCTGCTTCCCCGTGTGTGCCGACCTCTTCCAGCAGTAAGTTTTGGCCACACTTATGATGGTAGGTCTGACATTTTTACTGCGTGGCTAAATCTCTGAGGCAGATTGGCGACCGCTGAATCCGTTATCCCATTCCTCATTGTGAGGGTCGTTGCACCATGTTATGCGCCTTACGGCCTGGTGCATCCGTTTTCTGCAAGCATTTGTTTCAGGTTAGCATTCCCTAGCGGACACGTGCATCCGATTTCAGCCAAATCTCTTTAATCGCCTCTTATGACATGCGTGGCAGGTAACAGTGGTTCTTTCTTTACACCCCAAATTTGGGCCAGTAACCACTCGGAGGTAAATTTGTTAAAGTTAAACATTGAACTTCTGCTGTAACTCAATTTGATTCTCAAATATAGACACATTGGAAACTCGTAATACAACAATTTGATTCTCAAAATAGGAACACATTGAAACTTCTGCAGTAACTACAACAATTTGATTCTCAAAAATAGGAACACATTGGAAACTGCAGTAAAGTACAACTAATTTGATTCTCAGATGAAACATGAAACTTCTGCAGTAAGTACAACAATTTGATTCTCAAGAGAAACATTGAAACTCTGGTAAACTACAACTCTAATGCATTGACTTGCTAATACAATTGATTTAATAGGAACACATTGGAAACTTCTGCAATAAAGTACAACTTAATTTGATTCTCAAAAATAGGAACACATTGGAAACTTCTGCAGTAAAGTACAACTTAATTTGATTCTCAAAGATAGGAACACATTGGAAACTTCTGCAGTAAAGTACAACTTAATTTGATTCTCCATGTAATACCATGATCATAGCACTTCCGCAAGTAATAATTGATACTACAATTTCGTTCTCACACAGAAAGATCAAATGGTAATGTACGAACTCTATAGCATTTACCCGAGTTCTCAATGCAATTTTCATGACAGTGTTTTTGCTGGAAATTAAACTGACTTTTAAATATTCATTATCTTTGCCCTAGTTGTAGCCGTTCTGTCTATCATTATCGATTTGTCAACTATCAATCACTGTCTTTATAAGCTCAACGTTCACGCAGTGCTGTCAGAATTATTGTCTATCTCTTACATGCGTTTACCGTTGATCGTCTCTATCAGTGGTCAGGGATTAATACGCTGGCGCAGCTGCATATGCTCTGTAGGTGTCTCTTCAGTAAGCTAGTGCTAAGTCTAGAATATACTCTGCTTACTAATTCTTCCTTTGTTTTTTCTGATTTTATTCAATAGTGACATTACTTCTAATAACGGCAATATACACAGTTCTACCAACACTGACATTACTTCTAATAACGGCAATATACACAGTTCTACCAACACTGACATTACTTCTAATAACGTCACAACACACATTAGCTCTACCAACACTGACATTATTCTAATAAAATGCAATTACAATGACAAAAAAGAATTCTACCAACACTGACATTACTTCTAATAAAAGCAATATACACAGTTCTACCAACACTGACATTACTTCTAATAAATACAATAGACACATTCCGGGGTCAAATGCGCAGTTATAGGGACAACGTTGCGTCAGGTTTAGTGAGCTGGCACTAATAAAGATCCTACCCCACCTTCACGTGATGATTCTGGAAATAGACGGAGGATCCTGTCTGACTAAGCGGCTAGGAATCTAGTGAGAGCTACTCTGCTATAAGTAGTGGTGCCGATGCAGTTATGTTTGATGAGATCTGCTCGCAACACAGACAAGCAGAATCACAGAGTGATTATTTCTGCACGTTTCTCCCAGCTAATGGGAAAGCTAAATAAATTTTTAAAAACAAATCGTAAAATTGACAAGGTACGATTTGCCAGGAGACCTATGTCCCCACGAAACAATAGTCGCACAAAATTTGCCAACTCTCGGCAAGAATCGGTCCGAACAAATGCAATACGTCGTGACGACATCAGAGAAAGATTGCAGTAAACTCCGTATCAGAGGCGAAGCGTAGATACAATTATTCGGTAAGGCTGGCCGAGTACAAATCCTAAAGTTGCGTTCTAGTGCCTAACGAAACTGCCCTCCCTGGGACAATCAGGGCAAGGTGCTGTTGCATTACAACTAACATCCCCGAAGAATTGGAGCTGGTGATGTTGGCGAGCGCAAAATGCTCAGTTCCACTGCTTGCGCCAATTGAAACGATCCTCTAAAATATCTGTGCGCAGCCCCAGTCCAGTGTTTTCCGGGGATAGGGGAAAAAACAGAGTAGACAATGCAAATTGCCAAGTGCCGACACGAGCCTGGAAACGGCTGAGAATACTCATAGTCTGGAATAAACTCAACGTGGATAGAAAAGTTAGACCGACATTGTAGAGGCTTGACTGGTACAAACCCAAGCATTTGCGAAGGGTGATACTTTTCAGACGCCGATCATCCTACACCGAGTAAGATGACGTCAAAACACCATGGCTCAGATCAAATAAAGGCC
This sequence comes from Arion vulgaris, assembly GCA_020796225.1. Lineage (NCBI taxonomy): Eukaryota > Metazoa > Mollusca > Gastropoda > Stylommatophora > Arionidae > Arion > Arion vulgaris. The sequence goes on along the minus strand of CM036757.1, from coordinate 62,920,011 downwards.
AATTAAACAGCCGAAAAAGGATCGTTAGTATGACAAGCACATATGTCTCCAATAACTGAGAATATTCGTAATCCAGAACGACCTCACATAGTCAGAAAGAACGCATACTGTAGACATACTCTTTGGCGAAGATAATAAAGACCAAATATAAAAATCGATAAAGAACAATGAGTACAAGAAGCAGCCGAAAAGTGACCGTTTCAATGACAAGCCCTAGAAGGGTTAAGCATGCTCCTAATCCGGAGCGACCTCACCCATTCAGCTTAGTAGCAAATGCTCTTTGGCGTAGATCCAAGCTCAAATATACGGCATTAAAAGATCATTAAAGAATGCTTATCATACGATGCGTACGGAACGACCTCACCAAAGGCTGGAACTCCGATGGAGAAGTCGCACTTCACTAATAAACACTGGCCGTAAAAGTACCGATGGTTCGAGGACTCAAGGCAAGTGTTTCGTGGACAACAGGTTTCCTGTACCGATCACACCAGAAGGATCTCATCTTCAAGTACCTTTGAAGACTGCGAAGACTGACCGCATGGTGAGGGACACTAGAAATATGGTAAACAGGCCTGACGCAAAACTCAGTCAGAAGTACAATACCAGGCGTCATGATTTCCGCCTGAATTGACAGCGGGCGAAAGCCAAGAAGAAGAAGGAGAAGAATACCCATTCCTACCAGCTCTGAATTTACATCTAATAATAGAAAAAATTGTTGATGCTACAACTAACAATGAGAAAGTTGAAGTATTATGGACGTATAAAGAGACACAAAGAGTTGAAGACTTTATGGAAGAAGGCATCCCGGTAAACTGGAGAAGAGGAAAACCACGTAGAAAATGGCTTCAGGATATAACTGATGAATTTATCATGACGGCTGCAATGACCTGACATCTGACCTATAAGAGAGAGAGAGTAATTTCGAAGTACTGTTATTCTCTATTTATATATTCATTTCTACACTGGTCACAACAAACTGAAGAACGATATGTTCAACAGTCTTAAGATATTAACTTTTGTTGAATGTTACTGCGACACAGACGCAATTACTGTCGAAAATCTTAGTACAGAAGTGTCTCAGTATGGAGGATCAGAGAAAATTGATGTTAATATCATCAATACACTTCCGGAACCAGCTCGCTAGAGATGTTAAATGCTTCAGGCGGGCCCTTGCTTTCATTAAGCATATTTACGTTCTCATCTGGAAGTGTGCACTACGAAGAACGCAGAAATCATGTTATGTAATGTAGCTTTGACTTGCAACATTTCATAGAGCTGATATTATGAGCACTTTGACTAAAAGAAATCTCAGAATAGCTTGTATATTGAAAGTAAACAGATGAACTCTGAACTTAAATACAGCTTTTAAAGAATTAAATGTGTGAGTATATATTCTCAAGCTCGAGATGCGTTATCAAGTGTAGGCGTACAACTTTGCATACAATTTCGAAAATGTCATAGATACAATTAGATAGATGATTTATTGATGTTTGTCACAAACTATGAATAAGTCATACAAGTCTTTACAGTTTACATCCATCTTTCGCTTTGATAAATATTGCAAAATATAAATAAATAAATATGGACATTCGTAACTTTGCCTTCTTCTTCTCTTCCACCATTTACTTCTTTATAGAAGTGTTGTGAGGGAGAGGGGACGTAGTAATCTTGTGTATGCTTGTTTTAAGGCACTTTGTAAGCTCATATTCATTTTCGTAAAGCTGCTCTTGATGCCGTCGCTCCATCTTTTGCGTGGTCTTCCTCTTGCTCTGTACTCATTATACGTTTTCTGTGTGGCTCTCTGTGGTAGATGATACCAATGCATTCTTGTTAGGTATCCAAACCATTTGGCGATCATGGATCTCCACAAACTGCTGGTGTTTGCTATCATCTCAGATGTTGACGCACTTCCGTGCCATGAAGTCAGGCTATCCAAAATTGTCTATCTCTGTCTTCCTCTGTCTCGTCTCCCCTCGATTTTACCTGTTGTCACAATTTGTTCTAAACCTTCCTTTCTCATCACCTCCCGAAAAATGTTGACAGCCTCTTTCTTATATTGATGATAGCTTTCTCTGTGTCTTGACCTAATTCAACACCTCCTGTTTGTCATTTCAGCAGTTCATGGGATTCTAATCATTCTTCTGTAATACCATAAAACACTGGTATTCTAATGTAGTGCTACCCAACGTGTTTCATATATTGGGGCGCATTTGATTAATTACTTAGGAGGTAGGGGCGCCATGTGATAATTGCAATAATAATTCTACTACTAAAAAATATAAAAATATGAATAGTAACATTGATAAACAGATGAAAACTTAATCATGAATATCAGTTTTTATTTTTGTTTTTTTTTGTTTTGCAACTACGAAGAAAAACTGACTCGTAATTTTATTTATAAACATATTTTGTTCTTGAGATTTTGATTAAAGTTAAGGCCGAATGAATAAAAATAGGGCGCTATGGATGTATCACACTAGCGCCTAGAAGCCCTAAGTTGAACAGCACTGTTCTAGTGTATGTATGTTCATGTGTACTCATTATATACTCTACACAAACTGCAGTCTACGTTTGCTAGATTGTTCATTATGTTGTTTAACATACCTGTAATAGAACAAGGATGTTAATAAGGCGTGCACCAAATGAAATGTCCTTATCGATTGTTGTCTACATCAGACATAAAATTATGTGGTGCATTTCCACACAGCACAGAAAGCTCACCACGTGTGAAATGAAATTATTGAGGAAGGCAGTGGGAGTCACCAGGAAAGACAGACTACGAAATGAGGACATCAGATGCAGAGTGTGCATAACTTCATGCACCGAATACATCGAAAGACAACAAATGCAGTGGTTTGAATATTTAATGAGAATGAAATACAACCAACCACCAATAACAGCATACAATAAAAAAAAGACAACGCATCGACGCACAATACAGCATACAATAAGTTTAAAGCTAAGGAGATTGGGTACTAGAGCTAAGGGAAACCAAGAAAAAGATGGATAGACAATATCAAGACCACACTACATAAACACGGATGTAGCACAACAAGGGCGACTCATCTGGCCGTAGAACGCAAATTAAAGCTCCCATCCCTACGCTTAACGGCAAGAGTGGACAGCCAACTACATCTTCTACCTAGGAATAAACAATAAACAATAAACCAACATTTCCTTTCAGCAATGAATGCCCTGGTATCGCATGCCACAGATAGCCACATAGAAAAAGTATAATGAGTACAAAGCAAGAGGAAGACCACGCAAAAGATGGAGCGACGGCATCAAGAGCAGCCTTACGAAAATGAATATCAACTTACAAAGTTCCTTAAAACAAGGACACACAAGATCACTACGAACCCCTCCCCTCCACCACTCCCCCAACACTTCTATTATAAAGAAGTAAATGATGGTAGAGAAGACGAAGAATTAAATCGTGAATATAGCAGCGACTTGTTGTGTACTGCTGCACACTGGATTGTGGAACTCAGAATATCATGACGTCAATTTCCATCATTCGTGACGTATGTACTAAAGTATTTTCAAAATTTGCTGCACAGAGACTTTATAAACACCAAATACTATAACATACACAAATACATTATATGATCAGCTCATCCCTTCCTCTCTCTCTCTCTCTCTCTCTCTCTCTCTCTCTCTCTCTGTGTGTGTGTATGTGTGTATCTTACTCACTTTGGTTTCCAGTGGAAAATTAGGCTACAATTTGTCATTAACATTTATATTCGTCTTTTCCAGTTAAGCGTTCATTACGAGGCATAGAAATCAAACAAAATGTGCATCATTGGAAACCATTAGTCTAAGAAGAAAATAAAAGTGGATCGGGAATGTATGTCGTATGCCAGTGGACGAATTGACTAGAACAGTTTTCCGATGAACATTGCATGGGAGAAGAAAGCCTGGACGTCCAAAGGAAAGATGAAAAGGAACAGGGAGAGTTGAAATATTGTGGCCTGACATAGAAAATAGGACAGTAATCCCGCCTTGTATATTGCATGTTCAATGTTTGCCCTGTTTTCATCGTCGTCTAGATCGTCTGGTGTCTCCTTTTTAAAAAAAAACCCATGCTCTCCATTATTGCTCACTCTAATTTACTGTAATATTTAGAGTTTCGCATTTATTATTATTTCGGTTTACGAAACCTGTTACTGTTTATTAATAACTGTTACTGGATGTTCAGGTTTTGTAGAATGCCTTTTGTCTGTTTGTTTTTAGGGGACTCTCTCTCTCTCTCTTGCGAACGTTCTTCACGGCCAATTTTATCATTCTTATTGTGATGTATAATTGGTCCACTGACAAGAACAGGGTGATCTACGTCGGGTCGATTGTGCGCCTATTTTGACTAGGCTCGCCTGTCCGGTTTCAGCCAGCTTTTGATTTACTAGGGTGAACTTTCCCTAAGGATTTAGGGGACTAAAACCTCTTTAACTCGAAGCACCTCTTTTAACCTTATGATGCGTCTTGTTTTGTTACATCAGAGCGTGTAGGCTAACAAACAGGAAAAATAAGAACTAAAGACTTGTGGAAAATCCAAGTAGAATGCCCTGCAGTTGTAATATATATTAATGTATTCATTATTTATTAATAATAAATAAGTACTCTAAAATAGATGTTGTATCGATCCAGTGATTTCAGTAGTTTGGAGTTGCCATTGTGCAGTACAATTGGATGCCTGAGGGACAGAGTGAGGGAAGTGTTTAATCATCGAGCCGCAGGAGCCATCAGTATGCATACTCTTCGATATTTGTTGGGGAGACTGAGCACCTATAGGTCTGTCCGGAGTGCAATGACATCAGTTTAGTAAGCAATAAGACTAAATGGTATCACTATGAAGTAGAAATGTCCGTCAGAACGTTGACAGCATTATATTGTGTGAGCTGATGGTCTATGCTATTTATGCTGTGGAAGACTTTTTGCTTTTTATCAACTACAGCGGAGTATCATTGCTATGTATTCTACTTATTCTTCTTTGAACGCTGCATACCACCTCTTGTTAACCACCCTATTTGAAATGTCCGTCAGAACGTTGACAGCATCATCCAGTATGTGTACTGTTGGTCAAAGTCAAAGACAGGTACAACGTTGCATTTAATAATCTTTCTTTTTGTATAACAACAAGTTATTTACTTTTATTTAATTTTATTTTTGTATCAGTTGTGCTATACTTATACGTTTTTTCTTTATCCAGCATATACCGGGTTGTGGGACCTGCAATGAGCACAGTAGGAGCTGTGGTGATGTTTGCATCATGTCTCTATTTTTACTGCTATGGGACAAGTCCCCAGCCACCTACACAAGTAAGTAATCAAATACTATCTTTTTTCTTCTTTCCTCTTGTCTCGAATCCTGTTTGTTTTACAGCGTCAGGTCAAGAAGAGATTTCTAAAACGGGCCCTTGTATGCGCTTCGTAGATTTTGTCTTTCGTCGCCTCTGTTATCCCTGAGGTCCATCTTTTGCGTGGCCGGCCTTTTGCTTTGGTACCCATTGTATCGGAACAACATTGCTCTTTGAGGTGCACTATCTGTTGGTTATCTGCTTACGTGGCTGAAGCATTTAGTTTGTTGTTTCTTGATGAAGTCTAGTACTGATGTTGTACCCACTCCAGTCGTATAATATCTATTCTATAGTATTATATAGTATCAAATACTATAGCACAGGTAATGATCGCTCAGGTCTCCCAAGTCTAATTTGTCAATATCGATCCCCATATATTCAATCTCTAAATTACAAATTTAAATGCATGACTGTTGTGGAAAATAATCGATATTGATAATGATTACAAGAGGTTGCGGCCTACATCTACATTTTAAAGCAAAATTACTGTTCATTGAAATTGTTTTTTATTGTTGATGTTATGTTTTATTGTTTGCACAATATCTATCATTTCTGTGTCTTCTTCTTCTTCTTTTCTATGGCTCTGTTTTGTCTCACAACAAAATAAAAGCGTCAGGATAAGAATATATTTCTAGAGTTGGAACTTGTGTGAGCTAACTGTCTATGTTATTTATGCTGTCCACCTATTACGTGGAAGACTTTGTGCTTTTTATGAACTATAGCGGAGTATCATTGCCATTTATTTTACTTCTTCTTCTTCAAACGCTACATACCACCTCTTGTTAACCACTCTATTTGATTTGTATTGCGATCTGAGCCTAAAAGAGATTTACGTTGTGTTAATTATGCGCCTACAAGTAGGTCAGCACATCGGATTTCTGAGACGTTTTTATTTACTAGGTAGCTTCCTAGACCCTATATGAGTCGTCTCTAACGACATGCGTTGTAGGGGGCAGTGGTACTATTCTCTGCTTCCCTCACGGGCCCCGGCACCCACGGTCGTCAGTGCCATTAAAGGCACACTATAGGTTGGTAATCTGCTAATGTACTAAATTTCTACACCGGTCACTTTTTGATAAACCCATCCTTATGCGTAGACACTTCCTCTCTGTCGTGATTACAATTTCTTTGCCGCCAGTGTGGTACTGGGACTCGTAAGGGAAGCAAAGAATAGTACCACTGCAACAACCCACAAGGCATGTCGTAAGAGGCGACTGATGTAGGACCTAGGAAGCTACCTAGTAAATAAAAAGCATTGCAGAAATCGGATGTGCCGGCTTACTTGTAGGCGCATAACTGGCACAACGCACAATCGCTCTTAGGCTCAGATCACATACAAATCATACAGAGTGGTTAACAATTGGTCGACGTGGAGCGTTGGAAGAAGAAGAAGAAATGTATTTGCCATTTACGTCTTCTTCTTTTTCTTCTTTGCGTTCGTTCTTTACGACCAATTTTAATCACTCTTTATGATATGTTTGATCTTTACCAAGAACGTGTATACGTTGCACATTGGTTTGGTAGGCCCCTAAACGCATAGACTTCTACACGTTTAGGACACATGCATCCGATTTCAGTCAAACCTCCTTAGTCGCCTCTTTCGACATGCGTGGCAGGTAACAGTGGTTCTATTCTTTACACCCCAAATTTGGGCCTCGGTAACCACTCGGGCGTACCATTGACGTAATGTAACAATCATGTTTATTTTTATTCCAGCATCAATCGTTCTCTGAGCAGGACCAGGACGATAAAGGCAGCATTCGCAGCAAACATAGGGAACATGGGCATCATCATCATCATTTGCTCAATCACCAGAGCAATGGTCGTGCAGTGGGTGCCCATACTCCGGACAGCGATTGCAGACGCAGCTTCAAGGTGGAAGAGAATCAAGTTTCTAAGGCCCCTCACCGGACATCAGTGGCCACAGAAGAGGAGGTTCCACTAGCTAAAATTGAAGAGAGTACTGATACCAGAAGAGGAAAGGAAGTCACACGAGATGTCAGTCACACACTAAAATAGATACATTTTGTGATTGATCTTTCATAAATAAAGTGCATTTTATGTGGGTCCATATTCGTTATAAATGAAATGATGTACATTGATTTTTCTGTAATATGTATGCATCTTTTGTATTTATTTTATTATATTTCTTCAGAACACCATAATTTATGTATAGTTGTCCCTCGTTTAACGATGTTCTTGTCTACATACGCTCAATAAGCAATCTGATTACATATGAGTACATATAATCGTCCCATTTCGAACGAAATATTCCAAGAGAACTTACTAGTTACCATGACGACATATTATCGGGAACTAAGATTATGTTTAATTAAGATTAAGATTATTTTCAATAAGCAGATTATGTAAAAGCTCTAAGATTACGCCATATAAGCAGATTACCAACAGACAGGGCACCACAAAGAGCAATCTCACTCTGATACAATGGATACAAAGCAAAAGGCTAGCCACGCAAAATGTGGACCTCAGAGATATCAAATGCAACGAAAGGCAATGTTTATGAAACGCACACAAAAGCCCGTTCTAGAAATATCTTGTTATCCTGAGGCTGCGAGGCACAACAGAAGTGGAGAAAAAAAAGAAAGATAGATAGAGAACTAAATGAGTGGACGTCTGTAGCGCGGTAGTGAGCTCGATCATAACCCAAATGTTCCTGGTTCAAACTCAACAGCAGGCAGTAAGGAATCAAATTTGAATTTTACGAATGATAAAAACAGACCTCACCATTCAGAAAGCAATGGAAAACTACTGAACGTATACGTGGAGTCTAGAAAATCGACGACTCGTTTACTGTGGTTGATGGTGAAGTCATGTAAAGAATATGCCACGATTTGCATTTCAGCTGTCAGCAACTGTATCTTCTATGGGTTTACCAGTTCCTCCGGAGTATTAGAGAACCGGTGATTTGTTCATCTTAAGTCTACTTGGTCAGCAAGTCAAATTTGTGAGGAAACTCACAGTTATATATTAGACTAAATATCTTTTCATTGAACTAGTTATGTGCACAGAGACCATCTACATCCAAGGGACTACTGTAGCCATCAATTATTTCAATTGTTTACATCAATGTCCTCATCAACTTTTATGTACAAGCTATTTGTACTGACGTTTATTTGGGAATAATTTTTCTTATCTAAGCTTGCCAAATTGTGTTCCTGCATTCCTACATCATTGCAAGTTCGAACTACTTTAATATCAACCATATTTTGTACAAACATTTGCATGTCTGTTTACATTATATGCCAGATTTAGTTTATCATTAACATATCATTATTATGTTTTATTCATAACTTTATTTAAATATTGAACATTTATTGTTTTCTGTGTTTTATGTTTACTATTTCAGAAGTCCAAATCTTGTATAAAGTTAATTGCACATTCTTTAAAGGACTTTGCGAATCAACCCCAGCTTTTTTAACACGATTTGTTATTTTTCTAGGCATTATTACGTTCAGTAGTTTGCCATTGCTTTCTGAAAGGGTGGTGCCATTGTCCTTTTTGTAAAAATCCACGTGAAACAATTTGCACCAAATTTCCGAAAGCGTGGTTCAAACTCACAACGTCGGGGTTAATAGACCGAGTCACTAACCCCTAAGCCACAGAAGCCAAATCTTGTATAAGTTGCATATTATCGCATTATTTAATTGATGATATTAATGCTAATTTCTGGACTGTTTAAGCTAACAATAACCTTGTTGACTGGACCGTTGGTTCTGTTCTTCCTTTCGTTCCATAAACCTGCTCATACATTTTGATGTTAAATATCATTATGATAAATATCTATATTACAGTTGTTGTTTGTTCTCATTTGTTAACATTCACAAAATATATTCACTAATTATTTATATTTACAGCATTGGTTAATATATATTTTATATGGAATTTATATTTGTTTCGCGAAGATTTTGTTTCGTTTATTCCCATCATATTTCTCAAACTCTTGTCATCAAGACAATGTATAATGCAATATTAATGATACTATAGTTGGTTGTGATTTGTTAAAAAACACAATTTATGTATGAGTAACATTTATAATGGGTGTTAGTATTTATACTTTTCACTCGATTTTTATCAGATTCGACATGGGGCTGGTTACCTCATCCAGTTGGGAACCTTGCCAGTGATACGGAGTTCATGCACTGCAACTGAGATTTTCCTATATAAGAAAGAGAACACACATGGTTACTCACCGAAGTGCAATGATGATTGCCGTATCAATCATTCAATCAATCAACCTCATCCAGTAAAACACTCCAACTATAAAATTTAGCTAATCATAAACGCGCATGAGTTAGTTGAGGGGCATATGCCCCAACTGAGATGTAAATGACTAAAGAAGATAAGAAGACATATAGTTTAATTCTCAGAAAATAGTACTAAATGTGAGCATGTTTTTAGGAATCTTCTGTAACACTTATATTCAAAAGTATATATATGCTTTTCAATTGCCTTGTTAAATCTGTATGTGGCAATGTATGTGTGTGAAACAATGACATTTAACAAGTCAGTGAGTAAACAGAAATGTGTTTTTGAATAAAAGTGTTATTACAGAAGAATCCTCTGTTGACATACTACGGACAGAGAAAAGGACATGTAGAACTATCCATAAGAAAATTACAACAAAATAAAACTAATTGATTCTGCAAATGAGAATGATAAAATATTATGGACACATAAAAATACATGAATAATTTGAAAGGACTATTATGGAAGTAGGCCTCCCAGCAAGGAGGAGAAGAGAAAGACCTTTGAGAAGATCGATTAAAGATGTGACTGATGATTTGAGCATGACGACAGTAGAGGTGGGTCATCGGGCCTATGCGCGATGCACATTTCAAAGGACTGTTAGAGTGGAAAGAGTTCTGCTAGTGGAACACTAATAAATAATGAAAATCAGTAGCGGCTTGTCATTAAGGGCCACTGGGACCGGGCCCCACCAAAGATAATGTCTAACGTGTATTAATTATTTTATAAATTAAGACATAACCAACCCAAAATCATGATTTTTCCGAAAATGTATGTCTGGCCCCACCAACAAAAATGATCACGAACCGCCACTGATGAGAACGATTTTAGAATCACATCAGCTGAGGAAATAATGAATGTAAGGTTGTAAGAAAACGAACAGTAGTAAGAGAGAGAGAGAGAGGTAGAGGTACATACAGGTTATTCCATTATGTGAAGCAAGTACTATCGAGAAAAGAGTAAAGGAAAACAAAGTAGGAAAACGAAAAATGTTGTCTGTAAGAATGGGATTACAAATTAAACACATTATAGCTTATGTGTGCTTGTAAACTACAGACACACAACACAGTCTGTGCTCATTTATGAATATCAGGTAAGAGATTTACGGTGCATGTCAGTGACATGAATTAAACACAGATGATGTGTGTGAAGGAATATCAGGTAAGATAATTACGGTGCATGTCAGTGACATGATATTAACACAGATAATGTGTGTAAAGGAATATCAGGTAAGAGATTTACGGTGCATGTCAGTGACATAAAATATACACAGTTGACGTGTGTATATGAAAAACAGGTAAGAAAAACGTATAGAGACGAAACAAATATGTACAGTTGCATTGTAATATCTCATATAGTTACATATATTCTGAAATATTAATCATTGTACGTGAAATAATATACCCATTATTGTACATGAAGTGATATACCAATTTTTGTTCATGATGTGATATATCAATGTTTGTGTATGAAGTAATACATCAATTGAAGTGATACACCAATGTTCAAATATGAAGTGATATGACAATGTTGGTGTAAAAAGAGATATACCAATCTTTGAATATAAAGTTAGGAAATGCTAACCCAAAACAAATGCTTGCGGAAACCGGATGTACCAGGCTGTAAGGCGCATGACATGGTGCAACCACTCCTCACAATAAGGAATGGGGTAACGGATTCTACGGTCGCCGCTCTGCCTTAAAGATTTAGCCACGCAGAAAGAATGTTTTCTTCCAAGAAGTGATATAGCTATGTTGCAGACTCAACAAATACTTATGTAGACTAGGAATATGTCAAACAGCTCTCTGCCAGTGTCAGCAGGCGGAACAGACACCGGAGAAAATCATGCAAGACTGTCCTCTCCTGGGTAAGCTGAGAAGCAACATATGGTCACACCTTGTCGACCTGAAAACTAAGCTTTTGGGAAACCTGACAGACCTGAAGCTGACCGCCCAGTTTGTGGTCCACAGTAAATTAAGCGCATGACCAGAGATCGCTGAAGAAGAAGAAGATATAAGCAACATTCGTGATTTAAGTGTTAAGTCAATCATCGTGAATCGAGAGATATATATGTCTTATTGATAAACATACAATAATAATTTCCATGTTGGAAAAAAATTAAAAATTTTTGTGAACAAATTTTGTACATTTTTTAAAATATCTCGTGTATTGCTAAATTTCGCGTGTGAATCATCTTGTGATACTTGTAAAATTAATTATCATTTTTTTTAATGCGCACCAATTTTGGTGAATAAAGTTAGGTACTAATTTTCATATGCGAAGTGATACATCAGTCTTCGTGTACGAATTGTTATGTCTAACTTCGAGTATGAAGCGATATACCACTTTTTATGTAAGAAATAATATGTCCAACTTCGTTTATGAAGTGATATGTTTAAGATAGAATTTCGTAAATGAAGTGATACATATCTCTTATTGTACCAAATATTATGTCAAATGTCGTGTGTAAAGTGTCATCTAAATGTTCGTCTATGATAGGATATGCCAAAATTCGTGTTTGAAGTGACATCTAATTCTTTCTTTATGAAGTAGCGGCGTATCAATCTTTGTGTATAAAGAAATATGTTAAACGTCGTGTTTGAAATTATGTTATGTTATGTTATGTTATGCGATCGACGTCATGGCACATCGGCCATTCCCATGTCTTCTCTGTCCTCCGCTGCAACAGCCATCCTAAAATCCATTTGCTCACCGTACCAATGAGAAGTTGATTAGTATATCTTCTCTCTCTACCACGAAGACGACACTGTCTGGCATGTCCAAGCCTAACTCCTAATTCTCGAACTCCTTACAGTGTCTGAGACTTGCTCATATCATATACATGAGAGTGTACCGCATTTATGACATCGGCTCTGTCCATCATTCTGCCCGCTTGAATCGGAGCATTTTTTGCAAGATCATCAGCACGTTCGTTACCCTGCACCCCAGCATGTCCAGATGTGTACAGCCAAGTGATTTTCTTGAGGTGTAATCTCCTAAAGCTGTCCACACATTACTCGTTTAGATTTCCAGATTCAATTATTTGAAACAAATTCATTGAGTGTGATATGATAATCGTATGGGTTACCTGTTGCTCAGCCACCCATGAGAGTGCCCTGGAGGCAGCGATCATTTCCGTAGTCACGCTCGAGTTTGTTGTCTCGAATGCTCCACAGTTTGAAGTGATATCTCCCTCATTGTGTATTTGACTCAGTTCTTCTGTTCAACATCCTCGCACATTGGACAATTCCATGCGTGCTCCTCCTTCCTTGCAGCATCCATATCAATATTCTCACACTCACTGTACCCAAGTGATGTTGGTTGACATATGTTTTCTCTCTACCCTGCAAACGGAACCAATGTACATGCCCATGTTAAAACCCTGTACTTCTTCTTCTTCAGCGATCTCTGGTCATGCGCTTAATTTACTGTGGACCACAAACTGGGCAGTCAGCTTCAGGTCTGTCAGGTTTCCCCAAAGCTTAGTTTTCAGGTCGACTCGGTGTGGCCACATGTTGCTTCTCAGCTCACACAGGAGAGGACAGTCTTGCAGAATTTGCTCTGGTGTCTGGAAAACCCTGTACAATAAGGCGGTTCACTGTCTTTAATGTGGCTAAGTGGTTGAATCCTTGCCATGCGGGTTGAAGGTCATCCGGACCGCACCGTTCTTTTCACAAGTGCATTTTTTCCCAGAGACACTTAGTATTGTTGCCTGTGCTCCGGAGTTCGTGCTTTGTGCATTGCTCTCGGCAGGTGGCATGCCAGTTCTACTGAGAAGAACCGAACCAGTTGGTGTGAAACCGGTGCAATGAAGTCAATCCATTGACTTAAAAATCTATTTTAAAAAAAGAGATTTATGATCTCTGTCCTGTCCTTAACGCTCCCCCTTGCAATCGCTGACTTTTCAGTGATCTATTAGTCTTTCATTTCTTTCATCATTGCACGTCCAGGTATGTCATTTTTTCATCATTGCACGTCCAGGTATGTCATTTCTTTCATCATTGACGTCCAGGTATGTCATTTCGTTTCGTCATTGCACGTCCAGGTATGTCATTTCGTTTCATCATTGCACGTCCAGGTGTGACATTTCGTTTCATCATTGCACGTCCAGGTATATCATTTCTTTTCATCGCTGCAAGTCCAGGTATAGCATATCGTTTCATCATTGCAAGTTCAGGTATAGCATATCTTTTCATCGCTGCAAGTCCAGGTATAGCATATCGTTTCATCACTGCAAGTCCAGGTATAGCATATCGTTTCATTACTGCAAGTCCAGGTATAGCATATCGTTTCATTACTGCAAGTTCAGCTATAGCATATCGTTTCATATCTGTAAGTCCACGTATAGCATATCGTTTCATCTCTGTAAGTCCAGGTATAGCATATCGTTTCATCTCTGTAAGTCCAGGTATAGCATATCGTTTCATTACTGCAAGTTCAGGTTCATCATTTCTTTAAATCATTCTCATCGATCTACTATCGTTTCTTTAAATCATTCTCATCAATCTACTATCGTTTCTTTAAATCATTTTCATCGATCTACTATCGTTTCTTTAAATTATTCTCATCGATCTACTATCGTTTCTTTAAATCATTCTCATCGATCTACTATCTTTTTATCCAGTCTTTCTTCTTCTTTTTCTTTACTCCAATCTTGTTTTGCCTCGCAGCAGCGTAGGGATAAGAAGATATTTCTAGAACAACCCTTTGTGATCGCTTTATAAATAGTGTCTTTCGTCGCCTCTGTTATTTCTGAGGACCACCTTTTGCGTGGCCGGCCTTTTGTTTTGTATCCATTTGTAATGAAGTTTTAAATAGTAATTTATCACTGTTCGTGTATGAATCGTCATGAATCGTAAATGAAATGTTATGTCAGTATGTGTGCGTGAAGTGATAAAATAACCTTCGTCGATGAAAAGATATCATACAGTCCGTGCAGTGGCAGCTCGTGCTCATTTTTGTTGGTGGGGCCAGACACAAATTTTCGTAAAATCATGGTTTTTGGTTAGGTTATATTTTAATTCATAAAATAATAAAAACACGTTACCCATTATTTTTGGTGGGGCCCGGCCCCACTGGCCTTCAATGATGAGCCGCCACTGAATACGTGTAAGAAATGATATACGAGAAATCAGTTTTCATGTATGAAATGATGTCAAAACATTGGTGTACGAAGTAATACAGGGTGTTCAACTTAAAAGCAGCCTGTGAATGGAGTTAATCTGGCATATATGTATGGAAATGAGAAGGTTCAGTTATGACGTAGTATAGGTCAAGGTTGTGTGATGGTGTGTAATTGTAGTGCGGGAAGGGGTGATGAACAAATGTGACGTAGGACAAGCTAGTCAGAACTGGTTTAAATAGTAAATAGACGAGATGCAATGCGTACCTGGCAAATTTCTATTTATCACTGGGGTTGCTTTTAAGTTGAACACCCTGTATATCATTTAATTGTTAAAGAAGAGAATTATCAATATTCGTTTATAAACTGGTGCATAAATATAAGTGTGTAAAGGAATGTACCAATATTAATTTATAAAGTGATGAACCAATATTTGTGTATTAGCTAAACAACCAATATTCGTTTATGAAGTGATGTACCAATTTATATGTGTGAAATGAAATAACAATATTCGTTTATGAAATGATGTACCAATTTATGTGTGTGAACTGAAATAACAATATTTGTTTATGAAGTCATGTACACATTTTCGTGTTGAACTATTGTATCAATTTTCGTGTTGAATTAATGTTCCAATTTTCGTTTTGAACTAATGTCCCAATTTTTGTGCTAAATTAATGTCCAATTTTCGTGCTGAACTAATGTCCCAATTTTCGTGTTATACTATTGTCCCATTGTTCGTGTTAAATTAATGTCCCAATTTTCGTGTTGAACTAATGTCACAATTTTCGTGTTGAATTAATGTCCCAATTTTCGTGCTGAACTAATGTCCCAATTTTCGTGTTGAATTAATGTCCCAATTTTCGTGTTGAACTAATGTCCCAATTTTCGTGTTGAATTAATGTCCCAATTTTCTTGATGAACTAATGTCCCAATTTTCGTGTTCAACTAATGTCCCAATTTTCGTGTTGAATTAATGTCCCAATTTTCGTGTTGAACTAATGTCCCAATTTTCGTGTTGAATTAATGTCCCAATTTTCGTGTTGAATTAATGTCCCAATTTTCGTGTTGAACTAATGTACCAATGTTCGTGTTGAACTAATGTCACAATGTTCGTGTTGAACTAATGTACCAATTTTCGTGTTGAAATGATGTACACATTTTCGTGTTGAAATGATGTCCCAATGTTCGTGTTGAACTAATGTACCAATATTCATGTTGAAGTGATGCACTAATATTTGCCCTTGAAATAATATACCAGTATGTATGTCAGACATGAAATATAATTAGACGTTGAGTGTTGTGAAAAATGAATCAATAATGGTGTCGTTATAATTTCTCATTCATGATTTGTGAAACTGTTCAATTGAAAGTTTTGTTTCATAATTATAGAACTGGCATACAAAGTAGAGGAAAATGTAATACCACTTGGATAAATGAAATGAGCTTTTGAATATAAAATGTTACAGAAAAATCCTTCGTATTTCATGAATACAGAATAGAACAAATAGATATATCCAGAAAGAACTCAAAATCAAAGAAAACTGGCTGATGCTACAAAATAAGAAAGAGAAAACTGAGGTATTTGGGACATATAAAAATACAGGAAAGGCTGGAGAAGATCATCATGGAAGGGGGCATACCGACAAAGAAGAGAAGAGGAAGAACACGGAGAAGATGGATTCAGGATGTAGCTGATGGTTTAAACGTGGTGACTATAGAGTCCTATGAGAGAGAGACATTCCGAAGGACTGCGGGAGTGGCAACGTTCTGCTCAGGACAAGCTATTTGATGATGATGGAATATAAGGTAATACGGTGTTCAGCCCTTATTTTTCATTGACCGTCGGCACACGATGGGTGATGTGGTCAATATCATGTCGGCCGTCTTTACTTCCCAGCGGTTCTCCTGCAGCGCTTCTCCTGGTACCCAATTGAGACTCGGTCGACCTGAGAGCCGTTACGGTCGCTAATAATTCCGCGCTGTCTGTGGAATTGAACCACGACCACTAACATAAGAAGTGAGTTCACTAATAACTATGCCACGTCAGCTCTCACAGCACTAACATAAGAAGTGAGTTCACTAATAACTATGCCACGACGGCTCTCACAGAACTAACATAAGAAGTGAGTTCACTAATAACTATGCCACGTCAGCTCTCACAGCACTAACATAAGAAGTGAGTTCACTAATAACTATGCCACGTCGGCTCTCACAGCACTAACATAAGAAGTGAGTTCACTAATAACTATGCCACGTCGGCTCTCACAGCACTAACATAAGAATCGAGTTCACTAATAACTATGCCACGACGGCTCTCACAGAACTAGCATAAGAATCGAGTTCACTAATAACTATGCCACGGCGGCTCTCACAGCACTAACATAAGAAGCGAGTTCACTAATAACTATGCCACGTCGGCTCTCACAGCACTAACATAAGAATCGAGTTCACTAATAACTATGCCACGACGGCTCTCACAGAACTAGCATAAGAATCGAGTTCACTAATAACTATGCCACGTCGGCTCTCACAGCACTAACATAAGAAGTGAGTTCACTAATAACTATGCCACGTCGGCTCTCACGGAACTAACATAAGAAGCGAGTACACTAATAACTATGCCACGTCGGCTCTCACAGAACTAGCATAGTTCTACCTTATTCTCACCTTTATTAAACTATTTAATACGTAGATACATATTCAAATAGCAGTGACATGCACCATGTATGATATTCCAGCGAAACATTTCACAATCTGTTTTGATATTAAACATAGTTTATCATTCTATTATTTTCAGCCCTAAAACGAAATTTGAGAATATGTTATTCGCCTTCATTTTTCAACTCCCAACGGAGCACAGGTCTTCAACAAACTTCTTCCAGCTCTTCCTCTCTCTTGCTATCCCTTCCAATTCTTTCCATAGTTTACCTATCATTTTAATATCAGCCTCCCGCTCTCTTCTCCAGGTCTATCTATAAAAAAGGGTTTCAAAGCCGAAGGATTGACTTCATTGCACCGGGTTTTACCCGCTACAGCTCGATCCCCCTCCGTAGAAGTGGCACGTCACCTGCCGAGAGTATTGAACAAAGCACGAACTCCGTAGCTCCAGCAACAATCCTTGGGGTCCCTGGAAAAAATCTGCACTCGTGAACCTTCGACTCGCAAGGCAAACGGTTTAACCACTTATCCACAGAAACCCCTCCCTCTGTCTATGCCTTCCTACTCCTCTTTCCTTGCGGGTTTCAAAACAGTGCCTGTCTTGCAATGCTTCCGGTCGATCTTCTCAATGTATGCCCTATCCATCGTCAGCGTCTCAGAATATGTTATACTGAAGGCAAACTCTTAGTAATACAAATATGAGGTGTCTCACTGTAATCTTGTAGCTTGTCAACACTTTTTCACTAAAGATGACATCCTTCAATTCTGTCGAAATAAAGGAATAGACATCACAAGTGTTGAGATGTCAGAAAGGTGCCAATCAAAGGACACGACCAAATCTTCCAGGCCTAGAAAATAAACGTATTAGATCTTAGAAGACAGCAAGACATTGGTGTTTCATTTATTGAAATATGAGGTCTCTATCAGGGCCGTGCGGTATATTTTGTTCAGTATGATGCAAGTCTTCGAAATGTCGCCCCTTGAATGTTTTTTCCTTTAAATAACCTTGAATTGTAAGTTTGCTTTTTCTGCTTATGCCGCCCCCTGCCTAATGCGGCCGCCTCTCTGTATCATAGCACCGCCCGGCCCTGGTCTCTATAGCGAATTGGTTAAGACGTTTGCTTGTCCTTGTGTGGTCGAATCCGGATCAAAGCATATGTGCAATTTATATTTTATGAATTTTCTAGAATTGTTGTTGAAGCTAGGAGTTCGTGCTTTGTACAACACCTTTGACATATCTGCTGATGAGAACAGTGCATTTTTTACAAGAGCCCCAGAGGAAGCAACGGAAGCAAAGAATATGATCATGTAAGAACCCACAGAGGAAGCAACATAAACAAAGAATATGATCATGTAAGAACCCACAGAGGAAGCAACAGAAACAAAGAATATGATCATGTAAGAACCCACAGAGGAAGCAACGGAAGCAAAGAATATGATCAATTAAAAAAATAGTGTACAAGTGTTAAGAGCTTAAAAAAAATATAAAAAATAGACAAACACAGGATTCGAACCACTTACTCTCATTTCTTACGACACTCATCGTCTAGTCAAGCAATACGAGCGTCCTTACGAATACAACCAGCTGACAGAGGTGGAGTCATATAGGGAAACCAGATGCAATGAAGTCAATCATTTGAGTTTAGTCCAGTTTTAGACATTGAAATTTAACTTATAGGTTCAAGGACTAAAAATAAATGGACTTATTCTCTTATAGTCTGATATATAATCGATATCCTATTATGTGATAAATTACCCAAACAGATTTCATAGGGTAACATGGATGACCAAATATTATTGACTTGATTAGATTTTATTCATCGCACTTCGGTGAGTAACCATATGGGTTCAGATCTCTTTCTTACACAGGAAAATCTCAGCTGCAGTGTACAAACTTCCTTAGCACCGGCGACGATCCTTGATGTAATTTTGAAGATGGTGAAACTATTTTGTAGAAATTTTATTTTTAATTTTTCTAATCAATTTTGTCCGGCAGCAGCTTTCCAGCCTGCTCTTTTCGAATTTGAACTGCCAAGGGCTCTTGAACGTTCTCAAATTGAACACGATGCCAAAGTTGGGTCGTCCGCTTCCGATAGGACTAGGTTTTTGGTCTCACCTACACTGAAATCAGCGATCTCTGCAAAAATATTCCGATGGTTCCGCAAAGGAGCGAACTGAATACATTTGAAACTAAAGGCGAGCACTTAACCTGAACTTCACAGAGACGTCCTAAGGAGTTTATCTATTAACTAATATCACACAACATTTTCCAGAAGATCACGATAACCCAGAATGAATTCTTGCAGAATCAAAATGTTTATTGTACATGAGTTTTCTTTTAATAGAAGCATAAACTTGTAGCATGCTACTAAACCAAGAATGCGTACAACACTCAAGTATGTTTTATACGCTGGAAAATACGATATTTATGAGCCAATATTTTTCAATGTTCACATCTTATAAAAGATATAATAATGCCACCAAAATTATTGTTCATAAGGGAAATCTCAGATTCATTATTTGCTTGAAGACATCCAGCTTACTATTGGATGAGGAAACTTAAATTGACACTGAATAAATCCAGCGATTTCAGTAGTTTGAATTTATACATTGAATCAATCCAGCGATTTCAGTAGTTTAGATTTATACATTGAATCAATACAGCGATTTAAGTAAGTTTAGATTTATACATTGAATCAATCCAGCGATTTAAGTAAGTTTAGATTTATACATTGTACAAGTAGAGATGCATGCTGGAGGGACAGAGAGAGAGAGAGAGAGAGAGGTTTGTTTAATCAGCGACTCACAGAAACCATGAATATGCATTTCCTTCGACACATGTTTGTGGAGACTGAGCACCTAGTGGTCTGCACGGAATGATGTGATGTCAGTTCAATAACTAATAACTAATAACCAATAACCAGCTTAGAAAGAAACAATTTCAGTCTGAGTTGCAGATATAGTGATTAAAAGAACAAACATTAAACTCAACATTTGCTAAACTATGTGATTAAAAAAACCCATTAAACTGAACATTTGCTAAACTATGTGTAGTGAGCTCCCCTCTGTTCCTGATATCGGGTTTAATGTTTGATCTCAACACGTTTAAATGTCTATGCAGGACGCATTTCTACCATCTCAATTATCATGGTTGGTTTAGTACAACCGAAGACGTTAAGAGCATAAACTACAGGGTGTTCAAGATAATTGCAGCCCGTGAATGGAGCTAATCTGGCATATATGTATGGAAATGGGAAGGTTCAGTTATGACGTAGTATAGGTCAAGGTTGTGTGACGGTATGTAATTGTAGTGCGGGAAGGGGCGATGAACAAATGTGACGTAGAACGAGCTAGTCAGAACCGGTTTAAATAGTAAATAAATACAACTCAATTTGTACCTGGCAACTTTCGAATTGTCAATGGGGCTGCAATTATCTTGAACACCCTGTATATTATAGTATACCCTCCTACCATTATTGTAACGTTATAGAAGTTCCACAGTAAATTCTTCAATAGCTAAAGAAATATTGTATTATAAAACAATTTACAAGGCCTGTATTTTAGTGATATGTTTTTGTGTGTTGTGTAGAGGTTTGAAACCTCTCCAAGCCGAGACACGCCTTTTCAACCTAGGACGAATCGTGTTTGGTTATATCAGATCCCGCCCGAGCGGTTACCGGGGCCCAAATGTAGGGTGTAAAGAATAGACCCACTGTTACCTGTCATGCATGTCATAAGAGGCGACTAGGAGGTTTGGCTGAAATCGGATGCACGTGTCCTAAATGGGTAGAAGTCAACCTCCTGCATTGCAGGACGGCTGGGGACAGTCTAAGGCTAACGGAGAGCGAACCTAGTAAACGCTGGCTGAATCCGGACACTCCGCCGAAGGATAAGCACCATAGCTCCAAATGGCGATGAAGATGTGACGAAACCCACCCATGCTAATTCTGCATGAATCAGATTTCCACATGAATGATTTTATGGAGAGATCTGGTACATCGGTCTTTTAGGTGATCGCTAGAGAGAAAGATTTCAGAGCCTGTAGGCCTCAGACTTAAAAAGTAAAAATTAACTTCTTGCAGAGAATGCAAAAACATTGCCTTGTTTAGAGAGATATAACTGACAGTGAGTTACTTATATAGCAAATCTGAGGTCTCTGTGGCGGGAGGTAAACTGCTCGCCTCTCGCACCAAAGTAACTTAGTTCGTCTTCTGCAATATCTGAGAGATCAGAATATTTTTCCAGAGATCACTGATCTAAGTGTAGGTGAGATCGAGTTCATAGTCCTATCGGAGACGGACGATAAAAAGTAGGTCCCGTGTTCATGTTGAACGGGTTAAAAAACCCATTTAGCAGATGAACATCAATAAGACTGGTTGCAAAGTAACTACCCGTTCAAACTTCATTTAAAAAAAGAAAGTATCAAAATTGATAGCAAATGCAGTGACGGGGCTCGTCATTAAGGGCCAGAGAGGCCGGACCCCACCAAAAATAATGTGTAACGCGTATTTATTATTTAACAAGCTAAAATATAACCTAACCCAAAGCCATGATTTTCCGCAAAATTTTGTTGTTGTGTCTGGCCCCAACAACAAAAAGGATTACGAGCCGCCACTGAACAAATGTATACCATTTTCTAAACTGCATAGAGTACCCATGCCGGTGCTAGTGAGTTTGTGCACTGCTGCTGTGATATGCATGTGTAAGAAGGAGATCTGAGCTCACATTGTTAATCATCGAAGTGCAATGATGATATCAAATACTCGATTCATCAGTCAATCAGTATAGCTATAAATAAACTATAACGTTTAGTTGTGTTTAGCCTAATAGTGAAAATAGGAATTTATTTTCTGAAGTTCAGTTGTTACTAATTTAGATTCAGCGAATTGTTTTGTAAAACAGCAGAATTTCTTCTAAATTATAAATCCTATTCCGACAGTGTTTAAATAGTCAAAATTGAAAACTATTTTTCCTGAAATATTGGATACATTTCAACTGATGATATAGAAAGATGGATGTCATGTACAATTTTGTTACTGTTTTGTTGTATAAGTGTGTTTGTTCAATTGTAATGTCAATAATTTTGCTTGAACAATAAACAAAATGTGTCAAATTCTACACACGTTTTCATATTGACAGTTCTGGAATTCTTTTATCGACAGGACTGTTGTCGACAATTCAACTTAGTTTCGAATCTTCTTCTTCTTCGAGCGCTCTATATCGACCACTTGTTAACCACTCTGTGTGATTTGTATGTGATCTGAGCCTAAGAGTGATTGCATGTTGTGTCAGGTATGTGTCGACAAGTAGACCAGCACATCCGATTTCTGCGATGTATTTATTTACTAGGGTAGCATCCCTAGGCCCCTACGTCAGTCGCCTCTTACAATGTTAATTGTAGGTCGCAGTGGTGCTATTATTTGCTTTCCTTGCGGGCCCCAGGCACCACATGGGAGAGTTTCGAGTAAAGCCATCATTATCATCTAGTAGCTTGTCCTGAGCACTATAACAGTCCGTCCTAGAAGAAGACAATTTACAGTAGCTATAATTAAAACTGAAGAGAACAAGCAACTATTTTCAACAAATCTATCTCAGTAAAATACAGACAAACTATGAACATTTCAACGAAATAAAGATAGATCAAATGAAAAGAGACCTTGAGCTCGAATAAAAACGAAATATTATTATGGAAATTAAACGGCATTACATTACGGGACCCTTGCCGCTGCTACAGAGTTCGTGCGCTGCAACTGAGATCTTACTGTTTAAGAAATCGATCGAAGCACACATGATTACTCACCGAAGTGAAATGCTGATGGTCCAATCAAACAATCAATTTTGGAGATTAGTCAATCCATTCAGAGAACACAAAACTCCACTCAGGCAACGCCAAGCAACAGATTAACTTCCACAAGACGCTAACCAGAAAGAACGGGTTCATCCACCAACCAGTTACCATCAGCATACATGTACTTGGGACACTAGCCGTCCAGGAGAGGATTCAGTCAATAGTACTGCCATGACGTTAGCAACTTCAGACGAGTCCTACAGAGACAACAACAACGGTCATTCTCAGGACTAAAAGCCAGATCAACACAAAAATCCCTTATCATAGCTACATATAGAACAAGACCAAACGTCATTATCAGGACTACACACCAGAACACAATATTCAACAAACAGTCTGCTCTAGGACTAGTTTCAGGCAACATAGCCGCACCAAGATAAAAGACCATTGCGTTCTGAAATAACTAAACACTCTCCCATGTGGTCTAGGGGTTAGGATTCCTGGCTTTCACTCAGGCGGCCCGGGTTCGATTCCCGGCATGGGAAAGATATTTTGCCCTCGTGCCCAGCGTGTTCGTAGCGCGTTGGACTACGGGTGACTAGTCCTCTGTAAGTGCTGGTTCAACTCCGCGGACTGGCAGAAAAACTACAGGTTCCCCAGATTTACGGTGTTTGTGGCACCGAGCCGAAGGGTTACGATGTCCATGACACCAAGCCGAGGAGCTTTCAGCTCAAGTGCTTCTGGATCGAAAAAAAAAAAAATATAACTAAACAAGACAACCGTCTTAAGTTGATAGGTGCATGCTCCGGCCACATAATGGTTTAATCCAGCACCTAACAAATAAACAAACAAATAAGAGATTAGTCAAATCATAGAAAAATGAGTGAGACAGAAACAATGCAATTGTTATACTTTTTAAAGAGAGCCGATGTAGTGTAGTTGTTAGTGAACTCGCTTCGCAAGGCTGGTGGTCTGGGTTCAGCTCCCGCAATGAGCGTGGAATTTTTCCCGACCGCGATGGCTCTCAGGTCGACCCAGACTCAACTGGGTACCAGACGTGCTCTGGGAAAGTAAAGGCGGCCGGTGTGATGCTGACCACATCACCCATCGTGTGCCGACGGTCAATGAAAAATACAGGCCTAACACTGTATTGACCTATATACCACGAGGTATGAAAGGGTTCATTTACCTTTCCTTTTTTATACTTTTAAAGGGGAACAAATGTACTTTAAAATAATAGAAAAAAATGTGCGTGTTAAAATACCTTCACAAGTTAGCCAGATAGATATTTCATCTGAGAGGAATCAAGAAATATATGTAAAGTAAGAACTCAGTTATAGAGAAGGGAACTGTGAGAGAAGGACAAACGTCAAACAAAATAACTATGAAGGATACAACAGCATTAGACAACATTGAATCTCAGAAATATTCTTGGAAAGATGGGATAACAGTTGACATAGTTAACGAATTATGATCCAAACAGAACAAATGATGCGTAAAATCATGAACTCCAGATGGAAACGAAGAATTCAAATCCAGGTTTGGAAAAAAACACTAATATATTTGATCTCAACAGCTACATACACAACAGCCTCATAACCTCTACTGGAAAATGTATGGGCAAAAATGTTCTTTATTAGCTGGATTTTAATAATAATGTAATTTTTCAAAATGTGTATATCAAGGAGCGAATAAAAATAAATGATTAAAAATCATTAAGCCGCAACAATAGAGGATTATCTCCCATTATTGAATTATACATTGTCATTAAAATTGTGTATGACGTATGTCATTTGTCTTACAAAGAAGAGATTGAACGAATTGCCCAGGATAGAGAGGTATGGAGAAATTCAAATCAGCAGGACATTCTTTCTCTCTCTCTCGCGATCGTTCTTAAGCTGTTTTTATCATTCTATTGTGATATATAAAGAGCCAAACATCAGAACGGGATGTACGTGCACAGACTTCAGTACCTATTGGAGCTCAGGTGCTTATCCTTGGGAGGTGTGTTCGATTTAAACCAGAGTGTACTGGGTTCGCTCTCCGCTAGCCTTTTGCTGTCCCCAACCATAACTCACATGGCAGCAGGTTACTATTTTCTTTTAGGGCCTACCCTCCCGGGCTTATGAGCGCCATCTGCCGAGCAAACCGGTCGTTTTGTGGACTCCTTGGTTTGCCGCCCGTCCAGGTTTGTGTACGGTTTGTTCCGCTAGCCTTTGATTGTCCCCAATCAAACTACAAGGCAGCAGTAGTTCCCTGCGAGCGGAAACGCGCACTGGCTTTACCTCTGCTGGACTTTCCAGTTGTTCGGGTGGGACGCACATCATTGTGCCTGCCGCGCTTGCAGCGCCTGTCGTGCCTGCTGCGCTTGCCGTACCTGCCGCGCTTGCTGTGTCTGCCGCGCTTGCTGTGCCTGCCGCGCTTGCCATGTCTGCCGCGCTTGCCGTTCCTGCCTCGCTTGCCGTGCCTTCCTCGCATGCCGTGCCTTCATTATGGCATCACCAGCGTGCGTGCTAGCTCTGCCCTGGTACCTGGTCAACATCAGTTCTCGCCGTGCTTACATTTTTCGTGCCTTCCGTATCGTGCTTCCATTTGCCTGCAATTTCGCCGCCTGTGACTCAACCCGGTCTCCCATCCCTGTGATGGAGTAACGGGTTTCGCCACCTGAGGGTCCACCCGTGCATCGCTCGCATGCGTGCACGCTCTGCCCTGGTGCCTACCTCACCATTTCCGTCAATTCCCACCATGGACCCACGCGCAGCTCAACTCAACTCCCAGCATGCTCATCGGCTCAACTCGACTCCCAGCTTGCTCATCGGCTCAACTCAACTCCCAGCATGCTCATCGGCTCAACTCGACTCACAGCTTGCTCATCGGCTCAACTCAACTCCCAGCATGCTCATCGGCTCAACTCGACTCCCAGCATGCTCATCGGCTCAACTCGACTCCCAGCATGCTCATCGGCTCAACTCAACTCCCAGCATGCTCATCGGCTCAACTCGACTCACAGCTTGCTCATCGGCTCAACTCAACTCCCAGCATGCTCATCGGCTCAACTCGACTCCCAGCATGCTCATCGGCTCAACTCGACTCCCAGCATGCTCATCGGCTCAACTCAACTCCCAGCATGCTCATCGGCTCAACTCGACTCCCAGCATGCTCATCGACTCAACTCGACTCCCAGCATGCTCATCGGCTCAACTCGACTCCCAGCCTGCTCATCGACTCAAGAGAGAGGGTTCAAGAGAGAGCATGCTCGGCCTCCGAGTTTCGCCCCACGCGGTTCCACGTTCATCTGTCCAGCTTTTTTCATCGGCCAGGAGAGACGAGCATTAATAGTCACTCTGAGAGTTCGCTCGTCTATGTTGCGAGCGGATCCCATCTAGCGTGACTACCTTTGCATCTCTACTTGTCCCAGAGTTGCTCTCCCACGGCACCTGTCCTCTTAGCCAGACCGGAACTACTGTCTGTTACCAGGGTCACCACCTGGAGGTGAGGACAGGGGATTAGTGCCAGCTCACTAATCTGGCGCGCCGTTCTTTCCTTGCGCCTTTGACACCAGCAGAACATTCAAGAAGCCTTGAACATGACGCTACAAGTGGCGGGAGAACTTGCTAGAGACAGTTTTTCAGGTAGGCTGTGATGAAAGGTCGTTCTGTAACGAACATGCTACTTGATGAGGATCATAATTACCTGCATGTTTATCTAGTACATAGATTCCCACACTTTTTCGACCCACCGCCCATTTTGCACGACATAAATTTGTAACACCTATTTCCCCATTATAACAGTTTGTCAACGCCCCACACACAGTTAAACATGCTCTATTTTCACTTTGACATATAAAATTGATATATATTTCTCATACATGGTCAATTTTCAAATGATTATATACATGAAGTAGAAAATTGATGAAAAAATGGATCGTGTAAAATGGGCTTAAGATACATTAAATTGCAGGATTCAAATGTTTATTGATTATTCAATCGTAAAATCACAAAAAATACTCCCCAAATGCTTCTGAACCCACTATAGCGCCCTGGAACGCTTCAGTGCCACGGGCGGAGGGAAGGGGTGGTGGTGGTGCGGTACCGCCCACTTTGGGAAACGCTGATCTGGTAGATCTGGCTCAGAATTATGTAAAGTAATTCACATAACTTGGCAGTGTAATAAGCTTCATAAGTGAAACAAAGAAAGATATAAAAGCAGGTTTGAATAAGACCAGTGATGATTTTGCAAGTATAAAATCAAGCTGGAAATTTGGTTGATACTGCTCGAAAACTGAGTAAAGATTATAAACAAGAATTACCCTGCCAGCTTGGCTACAGTAAATTATACAATTTCCCTTCAGCTTTTTCAAACCTTAGGGTATCAGACTCTTCACATTCTAGAGCCTAGTGGGGCGGAGGTAGAAGATGCAACTCTTTTCCTCACATGCGGAATGTCGAGTGTGGATTTTACCACACCAATCTTGTCTCTCAGTCGATAAGGGAACGCTTATAAACTACGCTTATTCGTCGCACTAAAACAGATCTGAATACTAGAGAACAATAATTTGAGAGAACAAACTATTCACCACTTGTTCATGGCTGTATAGATTATCAAATGTAAATATATATTATAGTCAAACAATGTATCAAACATCAGACTTCTTAGACGCAGGTTTAGATAACATGGAAGATATCAAGTACAAATAATAACCTGCTGTTTTGCAGTTCGGCTGGGGATAGCCCAAGGCTGGCGGAGAGAGAGCTCTGTAAACGCTGGCTAAAACCGAACACATCACCGAAGGATAAGCACCAGAGCTCCAAATGGCCCTAAATATGTGACGAAACACACCCATGCTAAGGCTGCATGAATCAGATTTTCACATGAATAAGAAAACCTGGCCGGAAAATATCGAGCTAAATAAGAAGCTGTACGGATCGACGGAGTCACAAAAGAAAACAGCAGAATTTATGGGGAAATCTGGTACATTAATCTAAGCGATGATCGCGAGTTAGAGAGAGAGAAAGTACAAATAATGAAGATATTATAAAACAAACAGATTTTGCATCATTAGACACCAATATACACGAAGTTGTAGATGAATTGAACAGAATGGGAAATATTGATATTGGTTGGAACATGACTCCGATGGACAGCTAATAGGAAAAGAAGACATAGTCGTCCAAAGTAAACATGGATAATTATTGGGGAAAGACAATTAAAAGATTGTGGCCTAATGTGTGAAACGATTGGTATAAATTCAGCAAATCAGTAACAGTGAAAATCTGTATGTGTCAAACAGGACAAGAAAAAAAATGTACATCATTAAAAAGTAGTAAATTGATGGGGTATGTTATAAAAATGAACCGATACATATCTGTAGGAAATCCCAACACTTGGGCAGCACGATGGAAGCAGAAATTAACGGAGTATCTCACATCACGATGGAGGCTCTAAAAGACAGAAGCATAGAGACAGTAATCTTGTGGAAACCTCAAACCCTCACATGACGTGACGAGAATAGTTGATCTTGTTGATGATCTTAGTTAATGAGTATAGTTGGGTTTTCTTTTTTTCTCTGTACTGTCATGAATATTAGTAAAGGACTATAACTCGCCATAATTATGTTTATATGTTTATTTCACAGTTATGTCCCTCTAATTCGCCTGCGTTGAGTTTTCTGACTTAAGGGCGGAGCAATCGATGTAAATCCACGCAGTTCAAAGAACACACTAGCAAGGCCAGGCTAACTGTCCTAGTGCTCTGCTTGTAGCAACTAGACGTGTGTGATCGAGACCGATAAACCCCAAGAGAAAAGTATCATCATACATGTAAAAACAGAACAGTAAATGGTAACCTTCTCGACGTTGTATCTAGAACAGTCAGTCGCTAGGACTCACTAATGTGTGCATAGCGTGTCTTAGATAGAAAGTAAATATAGAACGTGTCAACAATGTGTAGGTCACTGATAAGTTCCACCGGGATTGCGTCAACACACTTGTGCTCATCAAATTCTTGTGTATAGGAATGTGATACGGGACGAACAGAAACCTTACACACTGTTCTGTGTTTACAGTACACTGAAAGTGAATAGAACAAGATATTCAAGTTTACTTCAATGAAGGTTGGTAAAACTGTTATCTCGTGTGTATTATTTATTCAGAATACTAGTAACGGATAACGTATAGACATGACTATCAAACAATTAGAAACTCATTGTATTTGTTATATATTGATAAATGTTATCTTGAATATTTATTATCAGATATTACTTGCGCTTCAAACGTTCCATACTGGCCACTCTTTACGATTTTCGTGTGATCCGAGCCAAAGAGCGATTGTACGTTGTGCTAGTTATGCGCCTACAAGTAGGCCAGCACATCCGATTTCTGCAACGCTTTTTATATACATTATATACATGATAATACATAATAATATATAATACATGGGTAGCTTCCCTAGGCTCCTACCACAGTCGTCTCTTACTACATGCCTTGTAGGTAACAGTATTACTATTATCTGCTCCCCATGCGAGCAATGGCAATACACGGGCGATTATCGGATACAAGGAAGAATACAGTCCAACCGGAACTATGCCGGTGCTACGGAGTACGGAGTTTCAATGACTGAGAAACACAATGTGACAACTTTTACGACTCGATGTGATTGTTAGTAGTTGTCAATATCTCCATAGTGATAATAAACAATGTCACTCTAGTACAGAACTTCTTCAACGTTCCATACCAACAACTTGTTAGCCACTCTCTGTGATTTCTATGTGTGGATAAGATCGATTGTACGTTGTGCCACTTATGCTCCTACAATTTCTGCGACGCTTTTTATTTACTAGGTAGCTTCCTAGTTTCCGAGTCGCCTCTTACGACATGAATTGTAGTGTTGCTATTTTTTTTCCCCTTTGCGAGCCTCGGCAACACATGAACGTAGTACATAACAATTACATTGACATGAATAAATATATTGATATATATAACAATTGTGTTGGAAGATAAGTAGACCAGGTTTGTTGAGGAAGAACACACAAGGAAAATGTAAGTGAAGTTTGTGAACTAATGTGTGTTTGTTCAACAACTGATAAACTCCTCACACTATTGTTACACTTCGTGAATCTTGTATGACTAAACGGCAAGCAACAATGATGGTCTCTCTGAAATTAGGAAATCTGTCAGAATATTTATATGTATATATATAAAGGAACCCTTTCATACCTCGTGGTTTATAGGTCAATACAGTGTTAGGCCTGTATTTTCATTGACCGTCGGCACACGATGGGTGATATGGTCAGCATCACGCCGGCCGCCTTTACTTTACCAGAGCATGTCTGGTACCCAGTTGAGGCTGGGTTGACCTGAGAGCCGTCGCGGTCGGGAAAAATTCCACTCGCATTGCGGGAGCTGAACCCAGACCACCAGCCTTGCGAAGCGAGTTCACTAACAACTACGCTACAGCGGCTCTCCTCGATTATATGTATGGGCTAAATAAAAGCATATCATCATTGTAAGAAAGAGACAGTCATCAATGTTCTGGCATGTGATGAGAATGGGGGATTTAGAACACACTGTGACAACTGAAGAAACCAATGGGAAACAATACAGAGGAAGATAGAGAAAATTGAAAAACACACAGAAGGCTGTCTACATCGGTAATGACAGTCAGCACCAAGGACATACGTTAGTGGAAATTCATGATCGCCTACGTCAGTCAACATGGCACATGAAGATGGTGATGATAATACGTATAAGAACCCCAGTGTTGAATCAATCGTAACATACGTCAACGATAGCTCCAGCGATAGCTGGAAAATAACTAAAATTGCAAACAGTAAGTTAAATGCATTTGAAAATAGATGTCTGCGAATAAAAAATGTACATAAAATGAGATAAGTTCAAGAGAAATGATGAAATAAACAAAATATGTCTGATCAACAACTAGTAAAAACTATTATTAGAAAGAGAAGATGGGGATATGTTGGAAATACGTTTATAAGAAATGATCAAAGAATCACAAAGCATTGAATGAAATGAGATTGGGTTCAAGAACCGAATGACGCCCGTTAAAATAGGGCAATAGTTCTCAATATATTTATTTGCTGGAACCCCCCGCTCCCCCTTCTCCACGCTCCCTCCATGAAGGTGAGGAAAAATGTAGAAATTGCTTCCGGGCCCTATGTAACTTATACCGATACAAGAGACAATGTTAATCTACCTTTGCCAGATGACATATACTATAAATATTCTGAATGTTTCTGGTGATTTCATGGTGTAATGTGTTTTTTAAATATTGAAGTTAGACCTAATTTCAACTACACTAAGATCAAAGTGTAGTTCCCACTTAATCGCGGCCAAAGGGTAGGAACTTATATAAAGCCAATAGGCAACTAAATTAAACAAATCGGAGCAGCTTTCATTCGAAAGAATTGCGATGGTTGGAGTTATTACAAGTTTCAAACGTAGCTGGGTCCACCCGATGTTGCAGTACCGGGTA
Organism: Arion vulgaris; assembly: GCA_020796225.1. Classification (NCBI taxonomy): domain Eukaryota; kingdom Metazoa; phylum Mollusca; class Gastropoda; order Stylommatophora; family Arionidae; genus Arion; species Arion vulgaris. The sequence goes on along the minus strand of CM036757.1, from coordinate 62,888,331 downwards.
AGGGCCTAATAAAAGAAACAAGAAAAAAAATGTCTCGAGCAACACTGCAACAATTAGTTCAAGTGTTTGTCGGACAAGAACATATACTGACTCTCCTCACGTCGCTTGGCGTGATGTCGCTCCGCTTCCGTATAGAATGAATATAAAAATATGTAGGGTGTGACAGAATAAAAAGTTGATGGCTAATAAATAGAACATTTAAAGAGAAAATAACATGTTGACATACACGTCAGTACACGTGAAGAATGTCATCACTGAATGGTGTTTATGTTCTATAGCAACGCAGGTTTAGCAAGCGATACGAGATATAACAGAAGTGTCATGAAGCAGTAGAGATAGGTACGCTATTATACTAGGTGAAATATGATAGGTGAACAATAGACGGTGTGTGACCTGGTTACCATTTCAATAGTTGTGAGTGTTTCTTTCCTCCTGTTCTTTGTGAATTTGTTTTGGAATGTGGAAGGGGTATTTATTGGTGTATGAAATGTAGTAGTATGAAATGTAGGCAAAATAAATGCAACACGATGGTACTGTCTTTGACCTAGCTACTGTTTTGTTCTTTAGTTCGGTGTTTCTTTTTGGTGACAAAAATGTTCACATGTGTGTTGATATTCTTAGTTATGAGCCTCACAGTGTTCTGTCTTGTGTGTACTGTACATATAACAATTCTATGTTATTTGTGTGATAGTTTTCTGCATTGTTTTTGTGGTAGTACATGATAATATGTGTGATAATTTTGTGCTTCTTGTGTGATGGTATTGTGTCTTATTTGTGTAATAGCTGCCAGCCTTGTTTGTGCTGTATTATTCTATGTTGTTTGCATTGTGCTTTTCTGACTTGTTTGTTTGGGCAGTTTTCTGTCTTACTTGCGCGGTGATATTATGGCTTGTCTGTTTCGATATTAATATACAAAGAATATGTTTTAAAATGAAACAAAATGTCAACCAGCCTTGAAATCTGAAGAAACATGAAGATCAAAACAACTCGTGGATAAAACACATTTACTAAGATAACTAGAAAGAATGGGCAGTGCTCGAATTAAAACAAATATTCTAGGATTGAGAAATTGTAAAAGATCTGGGAAGTCAGACCTGGACAGTTGGTGCAAACCTGAGATGAAAACTATAAAGCTGTCATCTGGACCAGAAGACAACTGCAGACAGAAAACATCGACACTGTAACCTCACACTAACTGTCTTGAAATAAAATATGTAAGAATATTATGGGTAAATAATTTCAGCTCCCAATAATTATGTTACCAGTTAGCAAGTATTCTGATGTGATCCAGAAATCATCACAACAACTGTTATTCAGCAAACTCCGCATGGAGGGTGTAAGAGAACAATGGAAGCAAGAACTCATAGTATGGGTCAGACTTGGAACAACCTATACAAGATGAACGAACTGGAGAGAATTTCGCTACAATGTGTGTCAAACATTGGTTGTTATGTCTGCCTAAATATCTTCCTCTTCTTCAGCGATCTCTGGTCATGCGCTTAATCCACTGTGGACCACAAACTGTGCAATCATCTTCAGGTCTGTCAGGTTTCCCCAAAGCTCAGTTTTCAGGTCGACAGGAGTGGCCACATGTTGCTTCTCAGCTCACCCAGGAGAGGACAGTCTTACAGGATATGCTCTGGTGCATGTTTCGCCTGCTGACATTGGCAGAGAGCTGTTTGACTTATTCCTAGTCTATATAAGTGTTTGAAGGGTCTACAGTGTCCGGTGCGTAGTCGATATGAAATAAGAAAAAAGAAAAGTCAACTAAAACAGTTAAATATGACAAAAATGACCTTCTGGCAAGAAAGGGTTGGGTGTAGTACTTATTTAAACAACACTTCTCAGACTACTCACGGGCAGAATCCAAGAAGAAAATCAAAGTAGCTGATAAAAGACAATGCAGAGAAACTCCCAAATAATAATCAAATAAACTCTCTCGCTCTCTCTCTTTCTCTCTCTCTCTCTTTCTCTTTCTCTCTCATAAAAACAAGAGACTTCAGTATTCAGACTTCAAACAGGTCACAAATTGCTCTAGAATATTATGTACATGGCATTCACAATTAACTAGACCATATATTCCTAAACGTTTTCGGCCCACCGCCCACTTTGCACATCGACAAACTTTGCCTAACTTACCCCCACCGCCCACTTTGCACAACATAAACTTTGTAACGCCCCCCCCTCCACGTTATAACAGTTTGTCAACGCCCCCTCCCACATCTATACATGCTCTAGGTAACCCATGCTCTATTTTCTCTTTGACATAGAAAATTGATATATATTTCTGTGATACATGGTGAATTTTCAAATGATTATATGGATGAAATAGAAAATTGATTTAAAAAATGGAGCATATGATGAAAATAAGACGGGCATAAGATGAATTCAAATGCAGAATTCAAATCTTAAATGATTATTCAATCGCAAAATCACGAAAATAATGTATTTTAAAATATTTATGATTAATTTCTTCTAAGGAATCACCAACCCCTAATCGCCTGAACATCCTCTCCAAATTCCTCTAAGCCCGCTATCGCCCCTCTAGAACGCTTCAGTGCCCACTGGGGTCGGTACCGCCCACTTTGGGAATCGCTGAACAAGACTGTCATCTGCAGCTGTGGCAATCGTGCCTCACTTATACATTCTTAAGAATCCAAACAGAACATACCACACTTCAAAATTAATCCAACTCTACCAACCTGAGCACGGCACCACTATTCATAGAGTCCACTGGTGTACTAATCAATGGTCAGCGCTAAATAAGACGGACAAACTCAGTCAGAAAATCAGAAATTCCTGTTTGAGAAGAACTGGGCAAAATTGCAATTTTGCTCAATTATATGAGACCATTGTTATTTATTAATGAAAGTATTAATAATATTGACATTCTTCTTCACCTTTTAAATCCCAACGGAGCACAGGACTTCAACAAACTTCTTCCAGCTCTTCCTCTCTCTTTCCATCCCTTCTCTCTCTCTTGCCATCCCTTCCTCTCTCTTTCCATCCCTTCCTCTCTCTTTCCATCCCTTCCTCTCTCCTTCCATCCCTTCCTCTCTCTCTTTACATCCCTCCTCTCTCTGTCCATCCCTTCCTCTCTCCTTCCATCCCTTCCTCTCTCTCGTTCCATCCCTCCTCTCTCTATCCATCCCTCCTCTCTCTATCCATCCCTTCCTCTCTCCTTCCATCCCTTCCTCTCTCTCTTTCCATCCCTTCCTCTCTCTCTTTCCATCCCTCCTCTCTCTGTCCATCCCTTCCAATTCTGTCCATGTTTTACCTATCCTTTTTAACATCAGTCTCCATCTCTCTTCTCTAGGTATGTCTAGGTGTTCCCCTACTCCTCTTTCCCTCGGCTTCCAAAGCAGTGCCTGTATTGTTGTATTTCTTCCTGTCGATCTTCTCAATGTTTGTTATATCCATCGCCAGCGTCCTTGATATTGCTTAGCACTAAATTTAATTTGTGACATAATATAAGCATGTTATGTTATGTTATGTTATGCGATCGACGTCATGGCACATTGGGCATTCCCATTCGTGCTCTGTCCTCCGTTGCAGCAGCCATCCCAAAGTCCATTTGCTCACAGTACCCATGAGAAGTTGATTACTATATCTTCTCTCTCTACCACAAAGACGACACTGTCTGGCATGTCCAAACTTAACGCCTAATTCTCGAACTCGTTCCAGTGTCTGAGACCCGCCCATGTATAATATAAGCATGGTTTCCGCTTGTTGTGTGGTTGTTTTTGTTTTATGAATTAGTTCACATCTAGCAATATTGATAAGTAAGAATCATGTGACCTAGGTAGTCTTGATTCCCAAAATTGTTCTTTGATCTTGTTGCCCCTATAATATCGGGGACTGGGACTTATCTAACGAATGCGAACAAAAAGAATGAAGGAGAAAAAGCATTTATTATAACGGAATAACCTATTAGAACCCTACTCCTCTAGCATGGCTGTAGTAATACCATATGTTGCCAACTCCACCACTTGGGGATGGAGTATAACTCAGTTCATATTCGTTGACACGCCACTGTATTCACATTTGCTTTATGTTCCAAACTAGTAGCCCGTCTGCCCAGCGTGTTCGTAGCGTGTTGGACTACGGGTGACTAGCCCTCTGTGAGTGCGGGTTCAATTCCGCGGGCTGGCAGAAAAGCCACAGGTTCCCCAGATTTACGGTGTTCCTGGCACCGAACCGAAGAGTTACGATGTCCATGGCACCGAGCCGAAGAGCTGAAAGTTCAAGTGCTTTTGGATCGGAAACAAAAAATGTTCCAAACTAAAGGACGTTGTCTAAGTCGTAGTGAAACAGAAGAGGTACGAAGAAATCAATACATAGATAGTGCATGCGCTAAAGAAGTCATTGGCTGAAACAATACGATCATTGTTCAGTAAACTCTAGCGTAGAAAGAAATAACACATTTTGTATGAGAAAGTCTGAAAGAAATCAAAAGGGCAGAGAAGGAAAATACTACAATGAGAACAGAGTTGCTAAGAGAGAACACATTAAATGTCAAAGGGCATAAGCTTACACAGAGCGGAGAGAAAACAAAATACAAATCCACTGACTATTTTGTGTTTATCTAGCCTGAATTGTAAAGCGTCTCTCTCAACCCACGTTTTCTACAGTCGTTCTAATGCACTGTTCATCGTTGGCATGTGTCAGTTTATTCGTGTTATCTGTTGCTGAAATATTCCAATCTGGTTTAAGAGCACATGGAAGGACAAGAGACATTTGTATATACAGTTGATCCCACATATGCTGAATTATGTTTAAACCGATTATATGTTTAAACCGACCGTTTTTTTAATGGAGCAACATTTTGTCTCTGCAGTATTTATGTTAATCTTTCCGCTCCTCTGAGCCCATTTACTGCCGCGTGGAATGTTTTAACTTCAGACAAAGCCAGTATACTTGTAAATTCGCCCGAGTGGTTACCGGGGCCCAAATTTGGGGTGTAAAGAATAGAACCACTGTTACCTGTCACGCATGTCATAAGAGACGACTAGGAGGTTTGGCTGAAATCGGATGCACGTGTCCTAAATGTGTAGAAGTCTATGCGTTTAGGGGTCAACTAAACCAATGTGCAACGTATACACGTTCTTGGCAAAGATCAAACATATCACAAAGTTGGTCGTAAAGAACGAACGCAAAGAAGAAGACTGGTAAATTCAGCCTACAATGTAATATAAGGACGTTTAGCAGTGAAAAAGGAAGGCGTGAAAGGGTTAATTACGTTTAGCAAGTGAAAAAGCAAGGCGTGAAAGGGTTAATTACGTTTAGCAAGTGAAAAAGCAAGGCGTGAAAGGGTTAATTACGTTTAGCAAGTGAAAAAGGAAGGCGTGAAAGGGTTAATTACGTTTAGCAGTGAAAAAGTAAGGCGTCAAATGGTTAATTATGTTTAGCAGTGAAAAAGTAAGGCGTGAAAGGGTTAATTACGTTTAGCAGTGAAAAAGGAAGGCGTGAAAGGGTTAATTACGTTTAGCAGTGAAAAAGGAAGGCGTGAAAGGGTTAATTACATTTAGCAAGTGAAAAAGCAAGGCGTGAAAGGGTTAATTACATTTAGCAAGTGAAAAAGCAAGGCGTGAAAGGGTTAATTACATTTAGCAAGTGAAAAAGCAAGGCGTGAAAGGGTTAATTGTAGTCGTTTGCCTGTCCTACTGAAGGTTGTGGATTCAAATCAGGATCAAGACACGTGTAAAAATTGTTCCTTAGATTATTAGGATTGTTGCCGGAGCTACGGAGCTCGTGCATTTTGCAATACTCTTGGCAGATGGCATGATATCTTTGCCGACAGGGGAACAGAGCCAAATGGCGAAACAGTGTGCAATGAAATCAATCCTTTGGATTATTTGGGTTAATTGTAACTTTTAGAAGAATATTCTGGGTTTTTTTTTCCACATCAACTGATCGCATATTTCAATCTAGAATACCTACGTGTTTGTGAGAATTAAAGTTCTGAAAGTTCAGTGATTTTTTATGAACCATCCTAGTCATGCCTGTCATTTACATAATCAAATTGATGTAATGAAGAATGTTGTTTATGAGTGACTAGACAGACGCCGCCGGTGGCAAACTTCAATTGATGATACAAGGAATCCAGGCATTTTATATTTTTCCCCCGTTTAGCGATGCGATTTTTGAAGTATCGACATCGTTAACAAGAAATACTGCAGTCAAACCAGTGGCGGCTCGTAATAATTTTTGTTGGTGGGGTCAGACATTTTGTTCCCAATAAATCATGGTTTTAGATTGCTGTATTTAAATTTAATAAATACATGATATACATTATTTTTGGTGGGGCCCGGCCCCACTGGCCCTTATATACGAGCCGCCACTGAGTCAAACCATATACTTCTTCGAAAGCTCCACATTGACCACCTGTTAAGCCACTCTTTGTGAGTTGTATGTGATCTGAGCCTAATAACGATTGTACGATGTGCCAGTTATGCACCTACAAGTAGGCCACCACATCCGATTTCTGCCACCCTTTTTATTTACTAGGTAGCTTCCCAAGGCCCTTGCTTCAGTAGGCTACGACATGCCTTGTAGGTCGCAGTGTTACTATTCTTTGCTCCCTTGCGAGCCCCAGCAATACACAGGAGAAACGATATACAAGTTGCAAGATGTCTTCTTCTTCTGCGTGTGCTCTAGAACAACTGTTTGCAAACCACACTTTTATTGCAGTTAATGCACGAATTACGTTGTGCTGCTATTTACAAAGAAGTGACGATGTTAACTCATTTCGACCCATTTATGTATTCAGTGGAATCATTTACAGGTTCATCAGTTTTTAATCAAACATGCTTGTTTGAAGTTACACCAGCGGTACTTTATTGTAATGTTATGCAATTTCATTTGGCTATGTTCTTATATCAAAACTGACTTCTGTGATTCTCAATTTGTGTGCCCAGAGAAATATTGTACAACCCAATTTCTCTTCATGTGAATATACAACTGCCAATGAAGAGCATAGATTGCAACAACAACTTGATCTTGAAATAGTTCGAATCAGAAGTGTAGCTACAACGTCAGAAGTTTAACAACTTGTAATATGATGTGCGCCGAGGTGTCGTTTTTCAGCGACTTCCCAGTTTAAATAGGAACACATCCATAATTAGTTTAAAATAGTGTCAATTTAATTACTGTGTTTTATATTTTAGTGACAACTGTTATAAGAAAGAGAAGATGGAGATATGTTGGACATACCTTGAGGAGAAATGATCAACGAATATCAAAGCAGGCATTGAAGTGGGATGCAAAGGGTTCAAGAAAGAGATGACGACCTAAGGAGACAGAGGAGATAGAGCGTATGGAGAAATTACTTGCAGGCCCTATGTAATGTATAACGGTACGAAAGGAATTATTATTATTATTATATTTTAGTGACTATTAGAACAATTATCGAACAAAATTGTATTTATTTTGAACCGTTGTTCCTGGTCCTAAGCTGTTCAGCTTATTCGGACTAGATCGAATGTACACCACCGAAATATCGCGACTACGTGGGATCACAACACAGGTGGGTCAACACAAAACTTACATTTCTCAGTGGGCTCGACAAGAAAAAGGTAAGTAGACAGATAGACGGACGGAGAGATAGACGTACTGTATCCGATTTTGATGTAAGAAATTTAGTAATACATTTCTGACACAGTGTGACAACTTTGCACATTTAAATGAACAGTTGTTAGTTAGAGCAGGTACTAACAAGTGTCAGTCTCATGCTGTGTTAGTAGTACTGATGTGAGCAGGCAGGAGTAATCTACCTGCACGTGTTGGCTTCTCCGATTCGTGACTGCCTGATCTATGTCAGATGTAGCTTTATATCTTCGTTGTGTTATTTCTCTATCTCTCTTTCTATCTCTCTCTATCTCTCTATCTCTCTTTCTATCTCTCTCTATCTCTCTTTCTCTCTATCTCTATCTCTCTTTCTATATCTCTCTCTATCACTCTCTCTCTACCCTCTCTCACTCTCTCTCTCTCTCTCTATCTCTCTCTCTCTCTATCTCTCTATCTCTCTTTCTATCTATCTCTATCTTTCTATCTCTCTCTCCCTATCTCTCTTTCTATCCCTCTCTCTATCTTTCTATCTCTCTTTCTATCTCTCTCTCTACCACTCTCTCTCTATCACTCTCTCTATCTCTCTTTCTATCTCTCTCTATCTCTCTTTCTCTCTTTCTTTCTCTATCTCTCTTTATATCTCTCTCTATCTCTCTTTCTATCTCTTTCTTTCTATCTCTTTCTTTCTCTCTCTTTCTATCTCGCTCTCTATCTCTCTCTATATATATATCTTTCTATCTTTCTCTCTCTATCTCTCTTTCTTTCTCTCTCTTTCTCTCTCTCTATCCGTCTCTCTCGATTCCCCCTTCCCTCAACTGTACGTAACGTAAACTATTTTTATAGTTGGTGTCACTTTCACATGTAAACAATGTCATGTGATATCATAACATGACATGCACGCATGGGCGTACATACGTTAAGTCACCCCCGCCCCCTTCCACATGGCTTTTTTGAGGAAACAGTTTTAGTCAATCTGATCTTTTCTATTTCCGCGTACGAAACTACCAACTATGATTTTTAATTCTTCCACCCTCTACACCCCTGGAAAGATGTATACGGCCGTCCATTATCTTTCTTTTTCCCATTTTAAAATATCTGTATTACCGCTTTTTAGGCTGTGTAAGTCAGGGGAGTGGAATATGGAATTTGATGGCACGTGCAGTCGCTGCGAAACTGTTCAGGTAAGGACTTTTCTTTATGCCCCCGACAGTAAAAAGCTTCTTGACCTTACCGTGGATTGAACCTGGGTCTCTCGCATGGGAACCGCGATCGAAATCCCCTCGGTCAGACGCTCCGACTCATGTATACGTGTGTTAATTATAAAAGGCCTGACATAACTAGATGATGTGAGCTTTTGATGTGATCTCTTCCTTCCCTCCATCTTCAACTCTGTATCTCTTCCTTCCCTCCGTCTTCAACTCTGTATCTCTTCCTTCCGTCCATCTTCAACTCTGTATCTCTTCCTTCCTTCCATCTTCAACTCTGTATCTCTTCCTTCCCTCCATCTTCAACTCTGTATCTCTTCCTTCCTTCCATCTTCAACTCTGTATCTCTTACTTCCGTCCATCTTCAACTCTGTATCTCTTCCTTCCGTCCATCTTCAACTCTGTATCTCTTCCTTCCTTCCATCTTCAACTCTGTATCTCTTCCTTCCCTCCATCTTCAACTCTGTATCTCTTCCTCCCCTCAATCTTCAACTCTGTATCTCTTCCTTCCCTCCATTTTCAACGCTGTATCTCTTCCTTCCCTCCATCTTCAACTCTGTATCTCTTCCTTCCCTCCATCTTCAACACTGTATCTCTTCCTTCCCTCCATCTTCAACTCTGTATCTCTTCCTTCCCTCCATCTTCAACGCTGTATCCTTCATTTGTCGAAGCTGAAACTTTCTTACCGAGAGATAGTCATGAGACATTAATAGCCGTCCATCGCAAGCGATGATGACAACAATCTCAGACGTGTGCTGTTGCACCTCTCTGGTGTGTGCGGAGGTGAATGTAGATTCCAATCCTAGAACAGAATCCCCGACCACAGGTGGGGCATACATGATTAAGGTTAGACATGTGCGTGTTGTGTGCTCTGTCTTTTCGCGCTACTCGTTTTCTCTGTGACTCAACAATACGATGATTCTCAGCTATTCGGTTCCTCTTTTGTTGTTACAGCGCCACATTTGGCGATCTTGCGCAAGGATTCCCAGCACGTATTGTCTATATCGCAACATTTCAGAGACACTTTAAGAGTGTCTTTAAACCGTTTTTTCTGACCACCAGCTAAACGTCATGAGACATAGTAACACCATGGACATACATACCTTTTATTCTCATTATCCCCTGTGGGTAAAACAAAAAGTGTTCAAATTAATTGAAAACAAAAAAGATGTATAAAGATTAAGTATTCATTTCATTACACTAGGTTCCCCCATATGGCACCGTACCTGTCGTACAGAAATGGCATGCTACCAGCTGAGAGTGTTACATAAAGCACGAACTCCGTACCTCCAGAAAAAATCTAGGGGTTTCCGGAAAAGTGACTTGGACCAGATTCGAGCTCAGAACCTTCAGACGTCTCAACCACTTTGCAATAGAGATTAAAATACTTAAATACTTGAACACCATAGCTATTATATGATGTCACGCCCGAGTGGTTACCGGGGCCCAAATTTGGGGTGTAAAGAATAGAACCACTGTTACCTCCCACGCATGTCGCAAGAGGCGACTAAGGAGGTTTGGCTGAAATCGGATGCATGTGTCCTAAGTGTGTAGCAGTCTATGCGTTTAGGGGCCTATCAAACCAATATGCAACGTATAGACGTTCTTGGCAAAGATCAAACATATCACAAAGAGTGATTAAAATTGGTCATAAAGAACGGACCCAAAGAAGAAGAAGAAGATATGATGTCAAAGTTTAGCTCCTTTACAATTCACGTTTTCAAAAGTCAGCATCATCAGCATGTGTCATGCCGGGTATCGTAGTGGCAACATATGTATGTTCTTACTGACAATCACTTCTGATGTTAACACCTCAATGGTACCAACCTTCATTAGTCCTTAGCTTCTTAACTCGTCCCTGGCACTGATCGAGTCCCTAGTCCTATCGGAGACTGATGATAAAATGTAGGTCCTGTGTTCAATTTTAGCACGTTAAAGAACCCTTGGCAGTTCAAAATTGAGAAGAGCAGGCTCGAAACCCGCTGCCCGGACAAAATTCATTAGAAAAGATTAAAAATAAAATATCTACAAAACATCTTCAAAATTACATCGGGGATCCTCGCAGGTGCTACGGAGTTTGGCACTGCAGTTGATATCTTTCTATGTAAGAAAGAGATCGGAGCACACATGGTTATTCACCGAAGTGCAATCATGATGGCCCTATCAATCAATCAATTCATCTTACAGTTTCAACTCTTGTTATTAGGTTTTTAAATTATACTAATCTCGTACCGTTATACGTTACATAAGCCCTGCTAGCATTTTCTCTTGGACAAATGGAGCCAATTTTAAGATTCAAACATGTCACCATGAACACAAAAAGAGCAATGTTCAACACAATTTTTCTCCCCACATTATGTTACCAGTGTCAAACCTGGAAACTAACAAACGATAGAAGAAAACTAGTCACGACAGAGATGAAGTGTCTACGCAGAATGCTGGGTGTAACAAGAAGAGACCGGTTGAGAAATGAAGACATCAGGAAAAAGTGGGTACAACATCAGTACTAGACTTCATCAAGAAACAACAAATTAAATGGTTCGGCCACGTAAGCCGATTACCAACAGACAGTGCACCTAAATGAGCAATGCTGCTCCGATACAATGGGTACAAGGCAAAAGGCCGGCCAAGCAAAAGATGGACCTCAGAGATAACAGAGGCGACGAAAGATACTACCTACGAAGCGCATACAAGGGTCCGTTTTAGAAATCTCTTCTTGACCTGACGCTGTGAGGCAAACAGGATTCGAGAAAGAAAGAAAGCAATTTCTCCATTCCGCTCTATCTTGGGCAAAACGTTAAATCTCTTATATGACATTGAGTCCGATATTTCTCGCCTCTCTCAGTAAATCTCTTGACTTCATAGTTTCCCTAGGACATTCTATCTTTCTTGAAATAATTGCCTCCCATCCCAATGCATGTTCTTGATTAATTGATCGTTTCGTCTCACAGTTTCGTCTCACAGTAATCCAAGTCAATGTGCATCTTCTCTTTCTTCTCAATGTTGTTACTAGTTGTTGACCAAATATGTTTCTGATTTCACCACCTCTCATGAATTCGTCCCATTTCTTCTTTCTCTTCGAGCGCTACATATCGACCACTTGTTAACCACTCTGTGTGATTTGTATGTGATCTGACCTAAGAGCGATTGTACGTTGTGCCAGTTAAGCGCCAACAAGTAGACTAGTACATCCGATTTCTGCTATATTTTTATTTACTAGGTTAGCTTCCTAGGCCCCTACATCAGTCGCCTCTTACGACATGCCTTGTAGGTCGCAGTAATACTATTCTTTGCTCCCCTTGCGAGCCCCACAGTACCACACGGGCATTTGTCCCATTTTTGCATTATTTTTCACAGACAACTATTTTCAAATTCATTCAGCTTACTTTCTATATCTCCCGTGTGTTGCCAGAACTCGTAAGGGAAGCAAGGGAAAAGTAACACTGCGACCTATAATACATGGTCTAAGAGACGCCTGGGGTAGGGGCCTAGGAAAGCTACCTTAGTAAATAAAAAGCATGTAGAATTATGATGTGCTGACTTACTTGTAGGTGCATAACTGGCACAAAGTACAATCAGTCTTAGGCTCAGATCACATACAAATTACACAGAGTGGTTAACAAGTGGTCGATATGGAGCGTTGAACGAAGAAGAAAATGAATATCTTTATTCATTTTTAACTATTAGATTATTGTTTTACGTTTATTTAGAATATGGTTACTGCTTTGCATTCACTTCAAGAAAATATTGATCGTCACACCGTGTTTGTGATTAGTGACATATGTATTTTCATGGCCAATAACAGCAGCTAATGAGCGGAAAATTATAACGACGGAGATGAGGTGTCTTAGAAGAGCTGCAGGCCGCGTGCCCAGCGTGTTCGTAGCGCGTTGGACTACGGGTGACTAATCCTCTGTAAGTGCGGGTTCAACTCCGCGGACTGGCAGAAAAGCTACAGGTTCCCCAGATTGACGGTGTTCGTGGCACGGAGCAGAAGGGTTACGATGTCCATGACACCGATCCGAAGAGCTTTCAGCTCAAGTGCTTCTGGATCGATAAAAAAAAAAAAAAAAGAGAAGAGCTGCAGGTGTGACAACAAGAGACACAATTAGAAATGAAGTAATCAGAAGGAGACTGGATGTGAAACCAGTTATGCAATTCATAAAAGAACAACAGATTAAAGGGTTTGGACGCCTGACCAGAATGCGCTGGTATCGCCTACCACAGAGAGCCACACAGAAAAAGTATAATGAGTACAAGACAAGAGGAAGACCACGCAAAAGATGATGCGACGGCATCAAGAACAGCCTTATAAACATGAATATCAGCTTACAAAGTGCCTTAAAACAAGCACACACAAGATCACTACGTTTCACCCCCAACACTTCTATAAGAAGTAAATGGTGGAAGAGAAGAACAAGCACACACAAGATCACTACGTTTCACCCCAACACTTCTATAAGAAGTAAATGGTGAAGGAAGAACAAGCACACACAGATCACTACGTTTCACCCAACACTTCTATAAAGAAGTAAATGGTGGAAGAGAAGAAGAAGATGTATTTAGTGACTATCTTTATTTAAGCAAGCAAGAAAATTATAAACCATGGACGCTAGATCACGTTTTGCAAAACGCAACAACGAAAATGATTATTTTGTATTACGTTGTCTCTATGAGCCTCTTATTAACCGCTTTTTGTGATCTTGGAAGATCTCTGGTTAGTGGTTAAGTCTTTGTCTTGTGTTCTGTAGATCGTATGTTCGAATCCGAACCGCACCGTTCTGTTCACGAGTGATTTTTTATCCACATACTCCTGATTGTTGCCGGAGCTACGGAGTTTGTGCTTTGTGCAATATTCTCGCCACGTGGATTGCCATTTCTGTGGAGAGGTACCGAGGGGTATGGGATAAAACCCGGAGCAATAAATTAAATCCTTCGGCTTTAGGCGTTTTCAGATCTTTGTGAACTGTGTGTAATTTACGTCAAAGACCATACGTACGTTCTTGATTAATTGATTGATAGGAACATCATCACTGCACTTCAGTGAGTAACCATGTGTGCTCCGATCTCTTTCCTAACACAGCGGCAGTGAACAAACTCCAAACGTAGTTTTTCCAGAACTAGATAATCCCGATGTCAATTTATAAAATGGTATATAGATATTTTTGTAGATAATTTTATTTTCATCTTTGAATTCTTGCAATTTATATTCTTAGATTAATTGGAATTCTTGATGTCTAATTCATAGATTAATTTGTTTTTTTAAATTCATTTATTCAATACTTACTAATTTGAATCTACATGTCTAATTCATTAGATTAATTTGAATTCTTATTCTATAGAGTAATTTGAATTATTATTCTATAAGTTAATTTGAATTCTTGCATGTCTAAGTCTATAGATTAATTTGAAATCTTGGAATTCTAGTGACTAGATCAATTTTGTTATTTTAATCCATTTATTCAAAACGCTGACCCCAAACCCACAAAGTTTATCGATCTCTTCCAACTGTGGTTATTTTAATGTAAACTGCATTTAGTTGATCAAACATGTTGGGGTGACGGTTATATATCAATAACTCATTTAGCCGTTTTTATTAGAGTTATTTTCTGTCGCTTGTAGATTATGTTTCATGGTAATCCGCCTCATTTTTTATTTCCTTCCTGTTTGATCAGGGAAGTCGCTTTGTGCACCCTGGACGTCGTCCAACGCGAAGTTTGTGTTATCTATCTAGTACCGATTCTGTGTTTTATAATTGTAATAATTATACTTTATTGTGTCTGGGACTTCGTAAACTAGGTCAGACTATATCATGACCTACTTTATAATATAGTAGGTCGTGACTATATCATGAATAGAGAAATGATATCTACTTAATATAAACCACAACTAGTAACCTCTGTACTACATACAAGAAATTGTTAACAAATAAATAAGAACGTTGTCATAAATGTTTTGAGAGAGGAGAATAAATATAAGAACCCCAGGGGAAGCACAGAAGGCAATGAATATAATGAATAAATAAACAGTGTACAAGTATTGTCAGTTTCGAGAAAAAAATAAATAAATAAATGTTCTGACGAGCCTAAGGATATTTTATTGCTAGATGATATCGGTCTAAACATTTAGTGTAAATAGAACGTTTGTGATCAAACCAGGGCCGTGTGATATATTTTCTCAGTATGATGCAAGTCTTCGAAATGCCGCTTAACTGTTTTTCTTTAAAATATCCTCAACTGTGATTTACTTTCCCTGCTTATGTCGCCCTCCCATCGTACCGCCTGATGCGTCGCTCTCTATTATATCACGGCACAGCCCTGGATCAAACTAATTTGATTTCAATTGTTAATATTAGTAAAATGGTAAATTTAAATAAAACAGTTTATGCTTACAAACCTTATATCTTGCCTATATTCTGTTGGAATTTTCAGCATTCATGTATGCACAAACTTTCGTAGAAGTTATCTCGAGCGTCTCATGTTAGGGTACCATACCGCCTCTGGTATTCCTTCGTTCATGTTGTCGTGGATGACATTGGCATTGAAGCCATTGTATTAGAATGTTAGTGTTAGTTGTAGATAGAGTACAGTTGGGTAGATTGTCTAGTCAAGTGTTCGTTGTAGAGTACAGTTGGGTAGATTGTCTAGTCAAGTGTTCGTTGTAGAGTACAGTTGGGTAGATTGTCTAGTCAAGTGTTCGTTGTAGATAGAGAATAGTTGGGTAGATTGTCTAGCCAAGTGTTCGTTGTAGAGTACAGTTGGGTAGATTGTCTAACCAAGTGTTCGTTGTAAAGTTGGGTAGATGTTCTAGCGATGTGTTCGTTGTAGATAGAGAACAGTTGGGTAGATTGTCTAACCAAGTGTTCGTAGAGATAATACAGTTGGGTAGATTGTCTAGTCAAGTGTTCGTTGTAAGTCATTGGGTAGATTGTCTAGTCAAGTGTTCGTTGTAAAGTTGGGTAGATGTTCTAGCCATGTGTTCGTTGTAGAGAACAGTTGGGTAGATTGTCTAACCAAGTGTTCGTAGAAGATGAGAACAGTTGGGTAGATTGTTAGCCAAGTGTTCGTTGTAGAAACAGTTGGGTAGATTGTCTAACCAAGTGTTCGTTGTAAACAGTTGGGTAGATAGTCTAACCAAGTGTTCGTTGTAGAGTACAGTTGGGTAGATAGTCTAACCAAGTGTTCGTTGTAAAGTTGGGTAGATGGTCTAACCATTTGGTTTGTTGTTTCTAAATATGCTTTAGCACTAGTGTTGTTCTCACCAAGTCTCTAGTATTCACGTTTTTTGTATTATCTTCTCTCTCTCTCTTTATTACTCCCACTATTTTTTCAGGCACTTCAGCTCTATTGTTGTACTTTTCTTTTCTCATGTGCTTTGAGTATCCCATTTTGGCACCGTAGCACAAAGAGGACTCTTCTAATTTCTTTGTTGATCCCTATACAATCCATTGCCAGAGCTGGACTTCTGGTTGGTTTTAAATGCAATTTGAAGAAAAAAAGAATATCTTATTTTGGTTTATTTAAGTTCAGAATGATTTACTATCAGTATAAAAGTTGTTTGGTTTTTGGCACTTGGTGTTCTTTTGTTGACCCAGTGTTGTTATTAGTTGCTGCTGTTCTCTTGTTGACCTGGTGTTGTTATTAGTTGCTGCTGTTCTCTTGTTGACCCAGTGTTGTTATTAGTTGCTGCTGTTCTCTTGTTGACCTGGTGTTGTTATTAGTTGCTGCTGTTCTCTGTTGACCTGGTGTTGTATTAGTTGCTGCTATTCTCTTGTTGACCTGGTGTTGATTATTGCTGCTGTTCTCTTGTTGACCCAGTGTTGTTATTAGTTGCTGCTGTTCTCTTGTTGACCTGGTTTGTTAGTGCTGCTTTCTCTGTTGACCTGGTTGTTATTAGTTGCTGCTGTTCTCTTGTTGACCTAGTGTTGTTATTAGTTGCTGCTGTTCTCTTGTTGACCTAGTGTTGTTATTAGTTGCTGCTGTTCTCTTGTTGACCTGTGTTGTTATTAGTTGCTGCTGTTCTCTTGTTGACCTAGTGTTGTTATTAGTTGCTGCTGTTTTCTTGTTGACCTGGTGTTATTAGTTGCTGCTGTTCTTGTTGACCTAGTGTTGTTATTGTGCTGCTGTTCTCTTGTTGACCTAGTGTTGTTATTAGTTGCTGCTGTTCTCTTGTTGACCTAGTGTTGTTATTAGTTGCTGCTGTTCTTTTGTTGACCTAGTGTTGTTATTAGTTGCTGCTGTTTTCTCATTCACATTAATATCGTCGTATTTATTTTTTGAATAGAAAAATTCGTTTTGTATTTTCATTTTGTTTTTAATTTGATAGTCTTGGATGTAAAGAAAATAATCATATATGAAGAGACATTAATATCATGTTATTAATCTTCTTCTTTGCGTTCGTTCTTTACGACCAACTTGATTCACTCTTTGTCGTGTGTTTGATCTTTGCCAAGAACGTGTATACGTTGTACATTGGTTTAGTAGACCCCTAAACGCATAGACTTCTACACATTTAGGACACGTGCATCCGATTTCAGTCAAACCTTCTTAGTCGACTCTTACGACATGCGTGGCAGGTAACAGTGGTTATATTCTTTACACCACAAATTTGGGCTACGGTAACAACTCGGGCGAAGTAGTTCGTCAAACTTGGATATGGTGAATATGCCTATACAAATTTTGCTGTACATTTGAGTTCTCTAGACTGTCTGCTCATGTAGCATATTCATTGCAGAGGACTTCGTTCTCATCACAAAACGAATGTGAGTCTAAGCTCTACTTATCTTTAAATCAATTAAGTGCCATGACTGTCGGCGTAGGTGATCATGTCTCTGCGCAAGTCTCTCTTGGTCCAGGTAAGCAGTTCTGACGTCGATCTTTTGTCGAACCATGATGTCAGACCATCCAACATCTTCTCCCCTGTCTTCCACGATCTCTCCTTCCCTGAATTTTACCTGTTATCACCAAAATCTTCTAAACCTCTTCGCATTATCTGCTAGACGAACCTTGATTGTCTGATTCTTATTCTTTTGACAAGGTTTCTTTGTGTGGATTCCATATTAATCCACGTCTCTGTGACTTCCAATGATCTCATCGATTTTTTGTTCATTGTCCATGATTCGCTGCCATACATAAGTATTAGTTCAATATAGCACAGGAGTACTCGTTTTCACTGTGTCATTAGTAGTGAATTTACGCATAGTGTGTGTTTTTCATTTTCATGAGAGCTGCTTTCGCTTGAGCTAGTGTGCTACTATCTCTAAAACCATTGTATTATTGTATAGGCGGTGACACCAACATTAATTATTGTCTTGGTTCAATGTTTCTGTTGTCATGTCATGTTTATGTTGTTAAGTCATGTTTCTGTTGTTAAGTCATGTTTCTGTTGTTAAGTCATGTTTATGTTGTTAAGTCATGTTTATGTTGTCATGCCCACCGGGTAGCTAAGTAGTATTCATTTGTTGAACAACTAATCTTCAGGCTTACTATAAATCACAGTTTGTCCTAATTTTTACCATCGAGGTAGAAAACTGTAAACGTTAATTTTGGAAGGAATAACATATATAATCAAAGTCTTTTTATGGCGGGACACATTACGTTTTCTCTCGCCTAAAACCCACAAAGATTATCCTTTGTAACACCTTTACTTGGGATCTAGGCAATGCTTAACAAGTGGAAGTAAGAGATAAGAAAATAAACATGTGAACACAGTAGGTATCTTACTTATTTCCTACAAAACCTGAGGGCCACGTGTCGTTTAGTAATAACATGAGAAGGTATTCCGTACCAGGTAAATAATAACATACTGAACATTGCGAACGTCACTGATAGTTTGTGTACATAACACGGTCTGAGCGTATACAAACCGGCTTCCAATGAAGGGAATGTACGTTTGCCACATTGCTTTCAAATGTCCATCTCTGGGAGAAATAAAACGTAAACGCTTGAAGGAGACTCCACTTGAGGTAAGGTTGTGTGTGTCAGCTTCTTACAGAGCCAACTATAAACTTATAGCGTAATCTATATTAGACTGGATTCTTAGTTTAAATACTCGACATTTTCTGTTCTCTAGATGAGAGGTTATTATGTAGTCAGTAGTGAGATGAGAACAAGGAGGTTTTTTCCATCAATCCCAGGAAAGCAGTGGAAGTGTTGGAGGAATGGCTATGCCGGGGCATACAGCCATTGCCCCAGGGCATGGGCCTCATACTAAACAGGTAGATAGGTTATTATGTAGTCAGTAGGAGGATGAGAACAAGGAGGTTTTTGCATCAACCCAGGGAATGCAATGGAAGTGTTGGAGGGGATGGCTATGACGGGGGCATACAGCCATTGCCCCAGGGCATAGGGCCTCATACTAGACAAGTAGATAGGATAGTAGGAACGAGGTAGATAGTACAAGGTGTTCAACTTAAAAGCAGCCTGTGAATGGAGCTAATCTGGCATATATGTATGGAAATGAGAAGGTTCAGTTATGACGTAGTATAGGTCAAGGTTGTGTGATGGTGTGTAATTGTAGTGCGGGAAGGGCGATGAACAAATGTGACGTAGGACAAGCTAGTCAAAACCGGTTTAAATAGTAAAAAGACGAGATGCAATGCGTACCTGGCAAATTTCTATTTATCACTGGGGCTGCTTTTAAATTGAACACCCTGTATAAGGAGACACCGCAGGGTTTGCACACCAAAGCTGCGCACTACGATGAGAATAGCAGCACTAGAACGAGACTAGTTTGACGTCGATTAGTTAGGACTGCCTAGCGACGGTAGTGACAACATAGGAGACCAATATAAGCACTAGAGCAGTGAGGACGTATCTTCAAAACAACCTATGAATAACATCAATTAATAAACGTATATGAAGCCTACAAGACCGTGTTTGTCCTTATATTGTGCTTTATACCATCACCACCACCACCACCACCAACAACAAGACTCCCTATAAAGGAAGCAATGAATATGATCCAAAAGTAGACTGTACAAGTATTCGGAGCTTCGAAAACAAATTACCAAACACAAGATTCGAACCACTTACCCCTATTTCTTAAGGAACCCATTGCCTAACTTACCAATACGAGCGCAGCGAGCCTTTCGTAAGAACGCACGAAATGCTAGGCTAGGCAATGGGTGCTGTAAGAAATAAGGGTAACAGTGCAAATCCTGTGTTTGGTAATTTGTTTAGTCAATAGGGAGTAGTTTAGCATAGATGATACTCGTCTATAGTCTGTCCATTAATTCGTGAGCACGTTTGAAATTGATTTTCTCGAAAACTACCTGTTGGATCTCAGTGAGTTTTTTGCAAGCAGCCTTAGAATATCCATGACGCTAGAGAAATATTTTTTTTCAAGAAAATTTGATGTAGTTTGAAATATTTCTTCTTCAGGTTATATTAAAATCAACCTCACCGGATTGTACAATAGTAACAGATCTACGGTACACAGACGCGTTGTTCTAAAAATACATTATGGTAACATTGAAATATCGTGAGTAAACAACAATTTCACGAATTCCCGTGCACCTAACACAGTCGACTTTGAAAGCGGAAAGCATATGACGTTATAATTGGGATACCGTTGTATAGTTATAGGTGTATCTCGCTATTTGTATGAAGCTATTGTATCATATTTGTTGGCTTATCAAAACTGACATTGATATCACATTCATAATGAGTCTGAAGTGCACATTTATAACAATGCAGAAGGTTACAGTTTTACTATACCAACACTTCCGTAGGGAATCTAAGAGAGTCATCTATATTGCGATATTCATAACCCTGAGAAACGAACGCAACTGGCGCTTGGTCTGAATAGAGAATCCTTTTCCGATGGATTAAACAGGACACAAAGTGCACTAATGTCAAGCAAGGAAGGAAAGAACAATTGACGACTTTGACATAGATGTCATAAGACGGAGCTCTTGAAAATGTTTGCGACAAATCAACTTGTTACTCTCAGGAAACTGAAATTAAAACTGCAATCAGATTGCAGCATATACATTTCTAAAAGTACTCTATGGAAAATTGTAAGAGCCGCCGGCTTCACCTTCAGAAAACTATAGGCGGCAGGAATATTATTTGTGAAAAGCCACATTTAATTGCTGCGCGAAGTAAATACCTGAGGCAGATCCGTGAGCGGCGGAGGCAAGGCTATGATATTGTATATTTGGACGAATCCTTGGTCAATGCTCACCACACCAATGCTAAAGAATGGCAATCAGTAGACGGTGAACAGAAAGAAAAATACCAAGCAGCAAAGGCCAGCGTATTATACTAACACATGCAGGAAGCAGTGAAGAAGGTCTTGTCCATGACGCTGGACTTATTTTCCAATAAAAAAGTACCGACGGTAGGGACTACCACACAGAAATGAATGGACATATTTTCAGGCACTGGATGGAGAAAGATCTACTTCCAATTCTAAACAGACCATCATGCTTGGTAATGGATAATGCATCCTATCACAACGCAGTATCAGCGGAAGACAAAGTACCAACTGCATCAAATACAAAAGATCAAATTAGGACTTGGCTTGCTAAGGAAAATGTCAGCTTCGATGATAAATATTTGAAACCCGAGTTATTGCACCTGGTGAGGATGACAAATAAGACAAAGGTGTTTCATATTGACAAAATCATTGCGGAATACGGCCACACGCCTTTGCGACTACCTCCATATCATGCTCACCTTAATCCGATAGAGCTTGTCTGGGCTAAAGTAAAGGGCAAGTTGCCGAACAGAACAGGACGTTTAAAATGTGTGATGTTGAAGTTCTGACACGTGAGTCCTCTCAATGATAGACATGCAGTTCTGGAAGAAGTGTGTTGAACATGTGCTCGAGAGGAAGACGAGTAATGGCACCGAGATGGTTTACAATTTGTCCAGCCAGTAACAATTATCAACCTCATGGAATCGTCAGATTCGGGATGATACAAATCATATTTTGATTACAGACTGAGAAATAGCAACGTATACATTTCCATATCCAAATGCGTCTACCATCCTACAATTTGTGGTGAAGTTAAGACACCCTGGGGTCTAATGGTGACCGAAGGGGAGGACTAACTGTTGCATATTGTATCCAAGTTCACGGTTGCACATAAAGGGCAACACACTTAATTACTCGACCTATCAAGTTAATATGGAGATACACCTATGAATAGAATTGACATGGACAAATTCTATGTATTACTGTAAAATCTAAAATTTGAGCCCCCGTATTTGCAATTGTCATAAAAGATCAAAGGAATTCGCCGATGTGCAAAATCCGTAGCATCTATGGACTACTGGTTAGCTTTATTTTAGCGTCATGGATATTCTAAGGCTGCATGCAAAAATCACTGAGATCCAACAGGCAGTTTTCGAGAAAATCAATGTCAACCGTGCTCACGAATTAATGGACAGACTATAGTTGAGACAGCATCATTGTGTTTCCAGACGTGCGATATTATTAACTATGCGTACACTCACAACTGACAAATAAACATGATAAAATATACATTTATTAATTTCTTGTGTGTGCATATTAATTGTTTATAGGTTATATACAGCGTCGGATTAGTCTAGTAGCAGAAGTAGCAAAGGCTAGTGCCCCGCGCTTCTGCGGGCACCGCGTCTATGTGACAGAGCTAAGCTGTCACTAGTCATAAACAAGGAACCAAGGTTGGGAGGTGGGTAATAATATCCCCTCCTCATTCTTTTCTTATTTAGGTTAGGACCATAGACAAGCGTTAATTTCTCTGTTAGTTTGCAATAAGAAGAATGTGCGTGTCGATTCTTCAACTTGTAAGCCAAATTGAGACCGAACAGAAATATTGGCGGACACTTTTAGAGTGAATTACTTCAGTTATTCAATTTTTAGCAGAACGAGTTCTTGTATTTCGGGGGAATGATGAAACTATTGGTTCACCTAATAATGGAAATTATTTAGGTTTGTTGGAATTAATGGGCATATTTGACATTTTCAAAACTCCCGACTTTGAAGAGACTGTCAGACACCAGGTGGTCTGCCTGAGCTGATGCGAGAAAGGCACTTTTATGTGGTTTTACAACTATCAAATAAATTTTGGATGATATTTCAAATAACATGGATCAAAAAAGTAATGTTGTAATCTGACGTATTAACTAGTTTTGGAGATGAATAAGTTGGAAACGGGACCATTTCATGGAACGGAATTCTAGAACGCTTGCAAGCGAAGGAATTCTAGAACGCTTGCAAGCGTCTAGCGTTTCATTACAGTCACCTGATCAAGACCTTAACACGGGATATGCCCTTTATGAACCGTTACACGGGTACGTTCAGGCAATGCGGCCTACATTTTCAGATATTGAGACCAACGCCAAAATCCTGACTGACTGTCAAGAATATCAGCAACAAACTTCAGGACGACGCAAGCGAAATACTAAGTATGACGATTTCAGCTGCTCTACTACACTCGATGAATTTGTAGAGAATCAATCACCCAAACAAAAATTTGAAAGTCAGGTCTTTATGGTCATAATTGATAATGTACTGTCTGCCTTATCTAAACGCATGGAAGCGTACATTAGAGTGACTGTTGTATTTGGAATACTTCGGCAGTTACAATCTCGTACAACAGAAGAGATCTTGAAAAGAACTCTAAATATTGTCAGCTCTTACCAAGAGGATTTGAAGAAAGCCTAGAGACGAAATTGTACAGTTCACTGAACTTCTTAAAACTAATGTAGCTGCTGCTATTAATAACGAAAAGCATGAGGCTATTGAACTGCAATTTTATAAACTTATAATGGAAAATTCATTAGAGTCGTGTTTCCCAAATATAGAAATAGTCTTACGAATTTACTTGTCTTTAATGATTACTAACTGCAGCAGAGAACGTTTTTTTTCAACATTAAAGTGTATAAAAAGGGAGTTAAGGAACATGATGGGACAAGATCGTCTAAATAACCTCACATTAGTGAACATTGAATGTAATTTACTTAGAGAAATTGATTTGTCTAGTGTTATCTCTAAATTTACTCACATTAAATTGAGACAAGTTTGTTTGTAAAAGTTGTGTTATATTTTATTATCATACAAAAACCTAGGACTCTTTGGTAAAATTTGCTACATGCCCCGCGCTGTCTTCATCCGGCTCTGGTTGTATATATATATATATATATATGATTTGTATTGTTTATCTTCTTTTTTCACTTCTAGTTTTTGGGTTTTTTGCATTTATTTCGTTATTCGTTTGTAGTCACATATTTTCATTTTATTAGCCGTTAGTAACTTGTAGTTGACTCTACATGTTGTGTGTTGTGTGTTGTGTGTTGTACGAGATGTGAAATTCTTCACCTCTCTTGTATCCTTTGCCTGATGAAGGTCTTTTGGTCGAAACGTAGCTGTATATTGTTTTTGTATTTTGTAAAACTACAGTACTTTGATTTTACGTCTTTCGTCATTGTTTCATAGTTTTACTGCAGTCTTCCCTTATATTGATAATGCATTTATTATGAACGATAAAATAAAAAAAAGATTACTTTGAATATATTGGTTCACTGATAACAAGAAATGGGATGTAATACTTCCAAAGAGCAAACATAGCCTAACACAATTTGATGTCAAAGAAAAATGTTAAAACAACTAAAAGCAATATAATATAGAAGTGTTAGAACAAGAAATATCAGTTATTAAAATCACATATGTTCACAGTGGCAATGTATGGATGGGAGATATGAACATTTAACAAAGCAGTGGAAACGCAGATATGCGTTTTTGATTGTAAATGTTATAGGAATCTCTGTATATCTTGGATAGATAAGAAAACAAAACACACACACACATATATATCCAGAATCAGTGGCGGCTCGTGATCATTTTTATTGGTAGGGCCAGACATTTTTTCCAGATAAATCATGGTTTTGGGTTGCTATATTTTAATTTATAAAATAATAAATACAGGTTATACATTATTTTTGGTGGGGCCTGCCCACTGGCATTTAATGACGAGCCGCCACTGTCCAGAATGATTACAATACCTAATAAGAAATCTAACTGCTGCCATGATATATGCATCATCCTATTCTTCTTCCCCATTCACCCTAGGGAGGCATATGTCCTCGATCAAGGCCTTTCAATCCCTCCTATCCGATGCCATCTTTTCCAGATCTATCCACTCTCTCCAAATTTTCTTGCATTTCGTCTCCAGGTCTTCTTGAGCCTTATCTTACCTCAATTACCATAGGAATTCCATCGGTGGGCATGTCTCGTGATGCTCTTCGGGTGTCTCCTCGGTGTGTTTCCTATAGATCGCAACATTCTGCCTCTTATCTCTTGTTTCACTTGTTGTTGCCCTGCTGTATCCCATAGTTCCCTGTTTGTGGTCCTGTCATACCATCGCAGATGGAGTATCCTTTGCATGCATCTATTGAAGAATGTCTTCAACATTTTGGTGTTTCCTTAGTTGTTCTCATGTCTCAGCTCCATAAGAACGACAGCTTGGCATTTGTGTTAAATAGGCAGCATCTTATAGTGGACCTAAATCTATAACTTATAATAATAATAATTCCTCTCGTACCGTTATACGTTACATAAGGCCTGCAAGTAATTTCTCTATACCGCTCTATCCTGGGCAACTGCTCAATCTCTCCATGGAACTGAAACCGCATTTCTTGCCTCTCTCAGCAACGTTCGTTTCAGGGTCTCTTTAGGTCGACCTCTCTTTCTTGAACCTTTGCATCCCACTTCAATGCCTGCTTTGATATTCGTTGATCATTTCTCCTCAAGGTATGCCCAACATATCTCCATCTTCTCTTTTTATAACAGTTGTCACTAGTGGTTGATCAGACATTTCTCTGATTTCATCACTTCTTCTGAATTCGATCCATTGTATATTCATTATTTTTCGCATACATCTATTTTCAAATGCATTCAACTTGTTTTCTATATCTTTAGTCATTTTCCAACTCTGCTGGCATATGTTAGGATTGATACAACATTTGAATTGAAAATTCGTAATTTAGTTTTAATACTATATAACTTGCAGTTCCATATTTTATTTAGACTTTATAAAGCTGATGTTGCTTTGCCAATTCGTATCATAATTTCTTTTTTAACATTTCCTGTGCAATCAAAATTGCTACCTAAATAGGTGAACTGCTCTGTTATTTTATCATTTTAGATTCCAGAGTGATATCTGCATTACTTGCCATAGGTGTCTTCATTATATTTGTTTTTCATAGCTTATCTGCAGTCCAACTTTTGATGCTATAGATGACAAGTTGTCTGTTTTAGTCTATAACTATAACTAAATCTAACTATAACTAAATCTATAACTTACTGAAGATATAAAATTTGCACAGTTATGTCTTTTAGTGCTGATAAATCTCGATTCTTCTAACGATATTTCTGTCTCTCGATATTCTAACAGACATGCCAATTTCAAGATGTACATCTCTAGTTGCTGTCATTGGGAATTAGTATGTTTTCAGTACATGTTCATCCACACTGTCTACTGCAGATATACCTAATGTTAATAATGTGGTACACACCTACCACCACCTTGGAAAACAAAAACTATATGGTCGAACAGAAATCCCCAAGAGACAGGATATCATAGAATTTGAAATACTAGTATAAAATGAGTGGGCTAACAGACGAAAGATGCAGAAGAAGGATTTAAATAGCGTTGAGACACTCATCATCATCAAGTGCCGTGTCGGCTTGCGTAGGCGATCCTGGATTCCACAAATCTCTGTCGTTGGTGTTTGCAATCAACTCAGATGTTGACGCTCTATCGTGCCATGAAGTCAGGCTATCCAAACTTTTCTCTCTGTCTTCATCTGTCTCGTTTACCCTCGATTTTACAGGTTGTCACAACGTGTTGAGATACTATTTACCAAATATTAAGAACTAAAGTACAACTACAGTCTGATCCTACGTTAAATAGATTTGACGACATGCAAGTCATGTTCCCAGTCACAATCTCCCAGATCTGTACAGTCTGATCCTACGTTAAATAGATTTGACGACATGCAAGCATGTTCCCAGTCACAATCTCCAGATCTGTACAGTCTGATCCTACGTTAAATAGATTTGACAACATGCAAATCATGTTGCCAGTTACAATCTCCAAGATCTGTACAGTCTGATCCTACGTTAAATAGATTTGACAACATGCGAGTCATGTTCCCAGTTACAGTCTCCCAGATCTGTACAGTCTGATCCTACGTTAAATAGATTTGACAACATGTGAGTTATGTTCCCAGTTACAATCTTCCAGATCTGTACAGTCTGATCCTACGTTAAATAGATTTGACAACATGCAAGTCATGTTCCCAGTTACAATCTTCCAGATCTGTACAGTCTGATCCTACGTTAAATAGATTTGACAACATGCAAGTCATGTTGCCAGTTACAATCTTCCAGATCTGTACAGTCTGATCCTACGTTAAATAGATTTGACAACATGCAAGTCATGTTCCCAGTTACAGTCTCCCAGATCTGTACAGTCTGATCCTACGTTAAATAGATTTAACAACATGTGAGACATGTTCCCAGTTACAATCTCCCAGATCTGTACAGTCTGATCCTACGTTAAATAGATTTGACAACATACGAGTCATGTTCCCAGTTACAATCTCCCAGATCTGTACAGTCTGATCCAACGTTAAATAGATTTGACAACATGCAAGTCATGTTCCCAGTTAGTCTCCTAGATCTGTACAGTCTGATCCTACGTTAAATAGATTTGACAACATGCAAGTCATGTTCCCAGTTACAATCTCCCAGATCTGTACAGTCTGATCCTACGTTAAATAGATTTGACAACATGCAAGTCATGTTCCCAGTTAGTCTCCTAGATCTGTACAGTCTGATCCTACGTTAAATAGATTTGACAACATGCAAGTCATGTTCCTAGTTACAGTCTCCCAGATCTGTACAACTAAATTAGTTCCTGCAAAATAATTTTTCTTATTAAAAAATGAAAATATTTCTTGTATTATTTACTCGCTCGTGTGTTGCCAGGCCCATAAGGGGAGCAAAGAATAGTAACGCTGTGAGATACAAGGCATGTCGTAAGAGGTGACTAAGATAGGGGTCTAGAGAAGCTACCCTAGTAAATCTCCTTCTTCTTTGCGTTCGTTCTTTACGACCAATTTTGATCACTCTTTGTGATATGTTTGATCTTTGCCAAGAACGTGTATACGTTGCACATTGGTTTGTAGGTCCCTAAACGCATAGACTTCTAGACGTTTAGGACACATGCATCCGATGTCATCCAAACCACCTTAGTCACCTCTTACGACATGCGTGGGAGGTAGCAGTGGTTCTATTATTTACACTCCAAATTTGGGCCCCGGTAACCCTAGTAAATAAAAAGTGTCGCGAAATCGGATGTTCCCGCCTACTTATAGCGTATAATTGGCACAACGTACAATCGCTCTTATGCTCAGATCACATACAAATCACAAAGAGTGATCTGAGCAAGTTAAACAAGTGGTCGATATGAACCGATCGAAGAAGAAAAGAAAGAGTGTAGTTTCTGATTGTGTACTACAAATCTGAGATAGTCATTATGTTTGTGTTGTTTTGTCAGAATATATTATACAGCCAATTACTTCGAATGAACAACAAGTGATTTGCATAAGGTCATTCGCAGTTCCCCTCACTTTTGAAATTAGCATTATCTGAGCGGGCTATACTTTCTCTCGAGTTTTCTCGAGTTACCGGTTTCTGAACACATTTGAAAAGTATTTCGCAACAAATGTTACGATTTCTGTCCATGTGGCTTCTCAATTTATTGTAATCTGTTCACAGTATCTAAAGACGGTCTGTTATTTGTGTGGCATTTTGTTTTATGAATATTTGGTGTTTGCAATTACGCGTGAGCCTGACTCCATTTGTATTCTTGAATTCTGTTATTTTGTCTCGATGTGCGGAAACCTACAAATCTGATCTGGTCAGAGCGGATCAGAACAGACACATCCAACTATAGATAACTAGGCCAGACAACTGACATGGGTTCCTGACCTAGATCAGAAAAGGGAGCCGGAAAATATAGATGTTTGATAGAATACTGCACGCTTTTTTGCAGTTTTATTCAATTCTGTGAGACTATGGTTATTTATTGGTGAAAAATATTCATTATATTGATATTCCACATTGTTAAACTTAACGTGTTGCATAATATAACTTTGATTTAGCATTTTGTGTTGATTTTAAATGAATTCGTCTATATACACCAATACTGGAATGCGAGGTCATGTGGTGTAGTGTGGATCTGATCTCCCATAATTCTTACCTTGGTCCGAAGGCCCATACGTTTATAGTTGGCTCTGGATCAGATCAGTTATTTTGTGGCGAAAGGTAGATTTGTTTGGTTGACCCATTCACCCTTCTCAGCCGATATAGTGGCTCGTGGTATATTTGTACTTTGACGAAAAGCTAATATATCGACTAAATCAGTATACGTTGCAAAATAAATGAACCAATAGGTAAATTAAATTTCGCAGGGACAGTGCTAAACACTATCTTCCGTAGATATGTTTATCAGTTCATTTCTACCTGAAAGTGATTCAGTGAAACTGACAGCAAATTCTGACTTCACCACGTCGCTATGTCGGCCTAAAACGTTTCGTGATATTAAGACATCATGTAATTGTCATCTTTCTGTAATCATCTTATGTCTTACAACGTCAGGATAAGAAGAGATTATAACGGGCTTCTGTTTGTTGTTCATACATGATGTTTTAAACTGTTTGTTATTTCTGTTGTCCACACTTAGCGTTGAGGTCGAACTTTTAACTCTAACGATGATGGACGCAAATCGAGGAGGTCACATGTGTAGGTTGTGCACGTAAACAATTCCATTTGATTTAAAACTTGAAATAACTGTATCTTCTTCTTCTTCTTTGCGTTCGTTCTTTACGAACAATTTTAATCACTCTTAGTGATATGTTTGATCTTTGCCAAGAACGTTTATACGTTGCACATTGGTTTGTAGGCCCCTAAACGCATAGACTTCTACACGTTTAGGACATGTGCATCCGATTTCAGCCAAACCTCCTTAGTCGACTCTTACGACATGCATGGTAGGTAACAGTGGTTCTATTCTTTACACTCTAAATTTGGGCCCCGGTAAACACTCGGGCGAAATAACTGTATGATATCAGAGTAGCATTCGGCCGAATGGATTAGATAATCCATACGACATACCCTTATTTCACGGTAAAGCCACAGCCAATTATAAAGTCTTCGTATTTAAAGTTGGCTGCGGTAAGGCCAAGAACTTGTTTCTGTTGTTGACACAAATGAAAAATCCTGACCTGGACAGCATCGTGGTGACTGCGCTAGTTATGCAACCATTAAATTTATCATTCTCCGTCCCATGTCCTACACGCCCTATACAGCGGTACTACAAGCAGTAACGACATTATTTTTTTATGTGTGTTTCCCGGAATAATGCAAGATATAAAATGTTCACGTTCATTATTACATTGCTTTTCCTGGTATATATTAATGATCTGCCACAAACTCTGTCCAGACATGTATCACACTTTCTCCATGTTGATGATCTAGCTGTGTGGTACACCTCCGAGTTTCTGGTCCTGCCATCTTTAAACTCCAGGCCAGCCTGAACAGCGTCACAATGTGGGCAAGTAAATGGGGTCTAGAAATAAACCGGAGCAAAACTATAGCAACTCTTTTGTCATTGTCAACAAAGGAAGAACACTTCAGACTGAAATTTAACAATGATACGTTCCCGTTCCATACTCCAATCTTTTTGGGAGTTAAACTTGACAGTCGTTTGACATGGAAACACCACATTATGGAAACAAACAGAAAGGCTATGAGGAAACAAAGCGGGATGCATTAATTCTGAACACGACTTTGCTAGCGCATTTCCGACATGTTGGTCGGGTATTTTCCGGTTTCGTTTGGCGAGCTACTGAGTTAGTGCTTGAGCGACGCTGTGAGCTATGAATGTTACATGGAATGCTTTTTGCTGTGTCAACCGTGCGTTTGTTGTGTGTTAGTGTGTATTCAGAAAATGGCGGACAGCGTTTATGACGCACAAGCTCAATCTGCCGTATGCAGTTATATTGCGAGTGCAGAAAGCTGGATTTTGTCATGATTGATGTTCCTTTCGACAAGAATTGCAATTCAAGTGATGAACAGTTTTGTGTTGCTACATTAGCGACGGCCATATGCATTGTATGCGGAGCAGGTTGTTTTTTATGGTGGTATGCGGCTGTTTCATTCTGGAATTAGTTCACACAGGAAACATTTCACAGTTGTTAGCATTTCGTGTGATTTTCATTGGCACAGGAACGGAGCAATTACGGGTGACCCGTTGCAGTGAAGTTGGAACCGTACTTATGAACTATGAACTATGAGCGAGATGCAGATGCTGGCTGGAACTACCTGGGGAGCTGATAATCGAATCCTGAGTCAGGTGTACACTGGTGCAGTTAGACCGACCCTGGTTATGCATCATCACATGGATATCAGCAGCCCATTCAAACAAATCGATACTGGAAAAACACAAAACAGGTGTCTGCGTACTATTTTGGGAGCCATGAAATCTACACCAATTGTAGAAATGGAAAAGGCAGCCAACACCCAGTCCTTGGGAGACAGAAGAAGGATAAAAGTGATTCTACAGACTGAAGGATCAAAGGATGCCTCACCATCCACTGCATGAAAAAATGGCGGCTAGAACAAAAACAGACTAAAGCGCACAAGTCTAAACCACAAAGCAAAAGAAATAGGAAAGTCATACTTGAAACTACTAAATCATAATTCCATACCTGAAGAATTACTTTTTGATCACTGGGAACCAGACTCAGTAGCACTAAATTCTCAACCTTCATCCCTAAATTGTTAAGCAAAGATGCCGAGCCTAATCTAGTGAAGAAAGCAACTACAATGGAACATCTCCATTACATGTTTCCAGAAGACAGCTGGATAAGAATTTACATAGATGGATCGGCAATGGAGGCAACCATGAATGGTGGAGCAGGAGTGTACATTAGGTACACAGATGTTACTACTGTGTCTCTAGCGGCCCCTACTGGAAGAATATGTTCCAACTACAAAGCAGAACTCTTAGCCCTTCTGATGGCAGCACAGCACATGAATAAGCTGCAAGCACCTGCAAGCAAGATGGTATTTCTCACAGACTCACTGTCAGCTATACAAGCCCTGGAGGCTAAATCCGCTGACAGCACAGTTCAAAGCCTAAAATGAGAACTTGCTTAGCTTTAAGAAACGGCAGAAATTCACTTGCAGTGGATTCCATCTCACTGTGGCATTGCAGGCAATGAGAGTGCTGATGTCTTAGCTAAGTAGGGCAGTGCCAAAGAGCAAATTTACCAACCCTTGTCTTTTCAAGAGGTCAAAACCTCATACAGAGAAAATCTGCAGTAGTCTGGAAGACAAACACTGGATATGATTATGGAAAAGACTCCCTCAAAGACCTAAGCAGAACAGACCAGGTCATTATATTTCGACTACCCACCGGACACTGCAGACTCAACAAACACTTATATGGACTATGAATAAGTCAAACAGCTCTCTGCTAGTGTCAGCAGGCGGAACAGACACCAAAGCATATCCTGCAAGACTGTCCTCTCCTGTGTGAGCTGAGAAGCAACATGAGGCCACACCCAGTTGACCTGAAAACTAAGCTTTGGGGAAACCTGACAGACCTGAAGCTGACAGCCCAGTTTGTGGTCAACAGTAAATTAAGCGCATGACCAGATATCGCTGAAGAAGAAGAAGTTCCTCATTACCAAACCTATTACATAAACAATAGTTAGGGCGAACTCGAAAAGAAACCACTCGAAATCGTATAAGCTTAACCTGAGGTCACAAATATTGCAACATTACTGTAAACATACTTCACGACGTACTTACTCTTTAATGAGAACAAGGAGTTGTTTGTAATAACCAAGGGAAGCATCGGAAGCAATATTACTCTTGTCTGACTCGAGTCAAAAATAATAGCATGTAGCTGGTATAGTCTGTCCATTAATTCGTGAGCACGTTTGAAATTGATTTTCTGAAAACTACCTGTTGGATCTCAGTGATTTTTTGCAAGCAGCCTTAGAATATCCATGACGCTAGAGAAATATTTTTTTTTTCAAGAAAATTTGATGTAGTTTGAAATATTTCTTCTTCAGGTTATATTAAAATCAACCTCACCGGATTGTACACAATAGTAACAGATCTACGGTACACAGACGCGTTGTTCTAAAATACATTATGGTAACATTGAAATATCGTGAGTATACAACAATTTCACGAATTCCGTGCACCTAACCCAGTCGACTTTGAAAGCGGAAAGCATATGACGTTATAATTGGGATACCATTGTATAGTTATAGGCGTATCTCGCTATTTGTATGAAGCTATTGTATCATATTTGTTGGCTTATCAAAACTGACATTGATATCACATTCATAATGAGTCTGAAGTGCACATTTATAACAATGCAGAAGGTTACAGTTTTACTATACCAACACTTCCGTAAGGAATCTAAGAGAGGTCATCTATATTGCGATATTCATAACCCTGAGAAACGAGCGCAACTGGCGCTTGGTCTGAATAGAGAATCCTTTTCTCGATGGATTAAACAGGACACAAAGTGCACTAATGTTAAGCAAGGAAGGAAAAGAACAATTGACGACTTTGACATAGATTTCATAATACGGGAGCTCTTGAAAATGTTTTTTTCGACAAATCAACTTGTTACTCTCAGGAAACTGAAATTAAAACTGCAATCAGATTGCAGCATAGACATTTCTAAAAGTACTCTATGAAAAATTGTAAGAGCCGCCGGCTTCACCTTCAGAAAAACTATAGGCGGCAGGAATATTATTTGTGAAAAGCCACATCTAATTGCTGCCCGAAGTAAATACCTGAGTCAGATCCGTGAGCGGCGGAGGCAATGCTATGATATTGTATATTTGGACGAATCCTGGGTCAATGCTCACCACACCAATGCTAAAGAATGGCAATCAGTAGACGGTGAACAGAAAAGAAAAGTACCAAGCAGCAAAGGCCAGCGTATTATACTAACACATGCAGGAAGTAGTGAAGAAGGTCTTGTCCATGACGCTGGACTTATTTTCCAATCAAAAAGTACCGACGGTAGGGACTACCACACATAAATGAATGGACATATTTTCAGGCACTGGATGGAGAAAGATCTACTTTCAATTCTAAACAGACCATCATGCTTGGTAATGGATAATGCATCCTATCACAACGCAGTATCAGCGGAAGACAAAGTACTAACTGCATCAAATACAAAAGATCAAATTAGGACTTGGCTTGCTAAGGAAAATGTCAGCTTCGATGATACATATTTGAAACCGAGTTGTTGCACCTGGTGAGGATGACAAATAAGACAAAGGTGATTCATATTGACAAAATCATTGGGAATACGGCCACACGTCTTTGCGACTACCTCCATATCATACTCAATCCGATAGAGCTTGTCTGGGCTAAAGTAAAAGGGCAAGTTGCCGAACAGAACAGGACGTTTAAAATGTGTGATGTTGAGGTTCTGACACGTGAGTCCTTCTCAATGATAGACATGCAGTTCTGGAAGAAGTATGTTGAACATGTGCGCCGAGAGGAAGACGAGTACTGGCACCGAGATGGATTACAATTTGTCCAGCCAGTAACAATTATCAACCTCATGGAATCGCCAGATTCGGGATGATACAAATCATATTTTGATTACAGACTGAGAAATAGCAACGTATACATTTCCATATCCAAATGCGTCTACCATCATACAATTTGTGGTGAAGTTAAGACACCCTGTGGTCTAATGGTGACCGAAGGGGAGGATTAACTGTTGCATATTGTATCCAAGTTCACGATTGCACATAAAGGGCAACATACTTAATTACTTGACCTATCAAGTTAATATAGAGATACACCTATGAATAGAATTGACATGGACAAATTCTAGGGATACTGTAAAATCTAAAATTTGAGCCCCGTATTTGCAATTGTCATAAAAGATCAAAGGAATTTGCCGATGTGCAAAATCCGTAGCATCTACCGACTACTGGTTAGCTTTATTTTAGCGTCATGGATATTCTAAGGCTGCATGCAAAAATCACTGAGATCCAACAGGTAGTTTTCGAGAAAATCAATTTCAAACGTGCTCACGAATTAATGGACAGACTATAGTAAGAGGTTATACTATAGCAAGTACTAGAAGAAAGAAGAAGAAAATAGGATACTGTCATGTAAGATGTTAGTTCCCACATCATCATCATCATCAAGGTGCGTATTCTTTATAGGACGTTGCTCTCTTTATAGCGCATCTGAAATTCACTCTGTCTCTTGCCAGTTCACCCACTTTGCCAATGGTCATATTCATGGTTTATTTAATATCGTATAGCCATCTTCTTCTTGGTCTGCCTCTGCGTCCTGGGACTCTGCCCTCTAATATTGTTCGTTCCAGGCCATCGTGACTCTTAATGTGAATAAAGTATTTAACTTTTCTGTATAGTATGTTGTTTCCTACAACATAGAGCATATAAATAAAACGTCGGCCTAAAACGTCAAGTGATATTAAGACATCATGTAATTGTCATATTTCTTTAATCATCTTATGTCTCACAACGACAGTATAAGAAGAGATTAGAACGGACTTCTGTTTGCTGTTCATATGTGGTGTTTTAAACTGCATGTTATTTCTATTGTCCACACTTCGCGGGTGTGACATTTTGCATTGTATACACTGTTTCAAAATAGCATTGTCCATTTGAGCGCATTGTTTGTTCGTAATCTGCTTATGTGACACACCGTTAAATTTGTTGTTTCTCATAATGTAACGTTATGTCCTTTTTGGTTGTTAAATGTAAGATATACAATCGGTTTGGTTATAAATACGTTATACAATCTATAACAAATACAGTTCCCATAGGTATTCGATCTCATTTCACTAGATGCAAATGCCAGCTCACTTCTCTTAGTAGCTTGGCCGACTATTCTGCAGAAATCAACTGTACCGGGACATTAACATCTTCCACTGGTTCATGAATACATTACACTACCACTGGGCTACTCCTTCTCGCTAGGAATGTCTGGTCGCATCTAAATATTACCGAAAGATAACAACTAGGAGATACACGAATTTAATATAAATGGCAAATGGAGCCGATCAATAGGACTGTACAGTTTAGTCTCTAGAGTCTTGCTAGGACAAGACAGAGAAACGAAGAACGGCATTCCAAATACAAAAAAACAGAACTTTTCCCAGACTGGCCACACTCAGAATAGATTACTTTCATTAGTTCACCAGACACAGAGAATTTCCTTGTAGATTGGGAATCAATATGAAATATGAAAATTACGTCAATGCTAAAACTAACTAAACGAAGAAAATATGATACTCAGAAATTATTCATATAGATAATAACAAACAGTTTGGACAATCTTCTTCTTCTTTGCGTTCGTTCTTTACGACCAATTTTCATCATTCTTTGTGATATGTTTATTCTTTACCAAGAACTTGTATACGTTGCACATTGGTTTGGTAGGCTCCTAAACGCGTAGACTTCTACACGTTTAGGACATGTGCATCCGATTTCAGTCAAGTTTGGACAAAAACTTTAATCAATCAAATAGACAGTGAACAAATATTAGGGCTTCCGGAAAAAATTACTAAACACATGATTCGAACCTTAAACTTGGCGGAAATCGGATGCACGTGTCCTAAATGTGTAGAAGTTAACCTGCTGCCTTGCAGAATGGCTGGGACAGCCAAAGGCTAACGGAGAGCGAACCCAGTAAACACCGGCTGAATCCAGACAGATCGCTGAAGATGTGACGAAACCCACCCATGAATCAGATTTCCACGTTAATGAATTTATGGAGAGATCTGGTACATCGGTCTTTAGATGATCAGAGAGAGAGATAGAACCTTAAACCTTTATTTTTAATGTTAACCTACAGACAAGCTTTTAAATAACACAGCCAGCTGTCGCTTCCTCCACCCCCACCACCTCCCAAGAGTTTAATTAAGTCGTGTTTTCATAAACATCGTTGACTGTTGAACACAGAATAATCAGGAAAGGTTCGATAGAACAGTGTTTGCACAAATACATGCGATTTGTTGTGCTTGTATATATAAGACGAAGCAACAGCATATATATATACAAAGATGTATATATTTATAAGATGCATGCACACATCATTTATATGTAGCTTCAGTGTTATTGTAACAAGATAATAATGAGGTTGGTTTTTGTAAGAACCCAAAGGGAAGCACCGGAGCCTATGAATATTATCAATAAAGAGTCAGTGAACAAGTGAGTGGGCTCGGAGACAATAGATATAATCGCTGATCATGTCTAAGCTGATAAAAATCAAGTTTTATTTTTGTGCCAGGCATGCATGAAGAAAATGAACGCCTGAGGGTTGCAAGTATGGGAAAATGAACGCCCCGATAGGCTTGCGAAAGAAATGAACGCTGATAGCTTGCAAGTAATAGGGAAAATGAACGCCTGAGAGCCAGTAATAGAAAATGAACGCCGATAGGCTTGCAAGTATATGGGAAATGAACGCTCCGATAGGCTTAAGGGTAATAGGAAAATAACGCCGGAGAGCAATTAAGGAAAATGAACTCTGATAGCTTGCTGTAAATGGCGACAATGGACATTCATAAAATGCGAAGATAAGCTAGATTCACATAACAGTAGTGAATCTACAACACTAACCAGACTGCAAGAAATTTAAGTGAAATGTGGTGTAGCTAGACAAGAACACTATGGTGGTAGCCAAAGAAGAATAGTAAACCAATAAATAGCTGGTGTCGTTAGTTGAGAGACATAATGATAAGGAGGTCGGGGCACATATGTTCTACCTTGTTGATGTGCAGTATGATACTCTGTGGACTAAACTAAACTAGCATCATCTAGCTGCTTGTCCTGCGCATAACAATTGATCTTATGTTGCTGTCATTTTCCAGTTACTGTAATTCTCTTTGTCTTAACCTTCGCCTTCTCCACTTTTTCAAGAACGTCTCTCTCAATATGTCTTTCTAAACCTTCATAATTTTATGTACAACCACTGCTCTTTCATTCTGAGTTTGTGTTTGCTCTTGTCTGTGCTTGTGAAACTCAGACTCTGAAGTGTTGAGACTACAGACGCACATATAGAAACTGTTCAGTTAATTGTAAACTAGCAGCGTAACATAATTACTGTCATTAGTTCAAACCACATTTAGATCGTAAAGAGTGACCAATAAATTGTGTTCAAGAGCAAGAGGATCTCAGGTGTCCTATTGGTACTCAATAATTCGCAACTAATTAACATTTCTTTACAGGAAATTCAAGTACCCATTTTCAGATGGGTATACTAGGGAATCGACATACCGGAAATTGAACACCGTATGCCGGTTTGTAAAATATTTCACTGCAGCGTCAGATGTACGTTCTGTTCTCTCCTTCCAGTATGAAATTAAGCAGCTTTGCTCTATGAAGTTACCAACACCACCAGAAACGACACCAGCATCGACATAAGACAGAAAGTTGAACATGAACCTTTCTTGAATTACATTGAGAAACAAAGAACGAAGTGGTTTGGCCACTTAATAAGAATGCATCCAAACTCCAGAGTATACAGAGTCTTCTTCAACAGAACAACAGGGAAGAGGCCGAGAGAAAGACCGCGAAAAATATGGTTAGATGGCATAACAGAATCCTGTCAAAGGTCACCAGAACAACGCAGGACAGAAACAGAAAACCACGACACTGGACAACAATCCGGTAACAGTGTTACGACGAAAGAAGAAGTTCTATAAAAAAAAATACTATTATAATCTTCAGTACACAACGTAAAATGTATCTGTTGTTCTGAGAAATTTTATGTAGTCTAGTATTGTTCAAAGGGAACATGGTTGCAATGGGTATAGTTTGCGAGAAATCAAATCAATTGAAAACAGTTTGAATTCCAAATACTTTTGGAAAACAATTTGCTGTTGAAACAAGATATGTGCGTTATAAAGTCTAACTGAGTATAATAAAAAGACCTTCCCGTAGCTTTTTCAGACTTTAGGATATAAAGTGTCTGTTACTTCATAATTGTAGGCCATAGTGTGCAGGAGGTAGGAGTGGCAATTAATTTCCTCACTTGTGTAACGTCGAGTGATGTATTGAACCACCAACCTCTTATGTCCGAGACGTCAGGCGAACGCTTATGCATTACAGTAATCCGCCCCACAACTGAAGTACAGTGAACAAATTAGTGCTAGGATTAAACAAAAGTGTGCATTAGGTACAATTGTAATAAATCAATTGAATCTCATTGACTATATATCAAGATTTATTGATAATTATTACATCATTATTGTACTTTGGGTTTCATATATTTTGTATTACCCCCGATGCATTTATGTTCATGTGTTTACTGAACTAGCTAGTTGGCTTTTTGTCATCTTAAATAGTACTGTGAGACAGAATATAGACCGAGAGGAGTGAATGTGTTAATAACCATGCATGATCCGATCTGCTTTCTTAGACATAAAGTGCACACTTAAAAGTGCACTAACAAGAATCGGGGTAAGCTTCCCGATGTAAATTTAAGGATGGTGAAAACCTGTTGAAATTTTAATTTGTTGTTAATGATTTTTTGCACCAGATAGCGTCTTTCCAACCTATTCTTATATATGTTACACTACCAATGATACTTTTTATGCACAACTTGAATATGATGCCTATGTTTCACTCTCCGTAATTATTAGACTAGGAACTAGGGTCTCACCTACATTGATATTAGGGTGACTGGAAAACAGCCCTATTTTTTAAATCGGGAAACCAAACAAGGAAAGAGACTATCTGAAGAACATCAATAAACATCTATTTATAGCTTGCATAATTTGTTCAACAGAGAACGAGAGAATTCAATTAGAAAACACACACAATTTATGATGGGAAGATGAGGAAGAAACTGAATAAATCATTCAGCCCACTACGACACATTGAGACACACCTGCTGTCACAGACAATATGTTTGTTTGCTGTTGATTTTTCAGCTGTCATTATCAAACTTTATATTTTCTCTTTTAAAATAACTTCCTAATTACATCCTTTATTTACTTTTACTCTTAAGGAGAGAATATCTCCAAGTTACACACAAATCGACTTGAGAAGATTTAACATGCTTGTTAAAAATTCCAAAGGGAAGAGTTAATTCCTGTGAAAGTGTACTTAAGCGTGGAGCGGATTAGTTGCATAGCTGACGATGTTAGAATTTTAAGTAATGTTCAGATTGCTGGTATGCTACATCAATGTAAGACGTTATATATAAATTCTGTTAAAATCTGAACCATATTTAATTGTTTATTTCACGGTCAGAAAAAAAAAAGTATAATATTTTTCGATCTTATCTTATATCGAAATTGTTTTTTAGGTTTCTTTTCCGTCTTGCGCGCGTGTCCTATCTATTTGTATCTGTTTCGTGTCCCGGTTAACACATAGGGCTTCCACAAAAGATTTCAATTGCTGCCGTTATGTCGTCTTTCTACCTTATTATTTCCCATGTCAGGCCACAATCTTTCACCTCTTTTTCCACAGTTGTTCTCTATGTTTCATTTGAACGCCGATGCCTTCTTTTCTCACACGCTGTCAATTTCACAGCTGTTCTAGTCAATGTACCACTGACATACAACATACACGACACATCGATCTTTATCTTTTAATGATGGTTTCCATTTATGCAGTTTATTCATTTTGTAAGCTTATTATTTTCTATTGTATTTGGCCAGAATATTCGTATCATTCTTCTTAAACGTGTATTTGCGTTTGTAAATATTATATTATAATGTTGTCATTTCATTCTTGTATTTTCACTTATTTTCCAGCTTCTCTGCTTGTTTCTGTCGTTGTCTAATACACTATTTGTTTTGTTTTTCCGATCCAGAAGCACTTGAGCTGAAAGCTCTTCGGCTCGGTGTCATGGACATCGCAACCCTTCGGTTCGGTGCCACGAACACCGTAAATCTGGGAGCCTGTAGCTTTTCTGCCAGTCCGCGGAGTTGAACCCGCACATGCAGAGG
This sequence comes from Arion vulgaris, assembly GCA_020796225.1. Taxonomy (NCBI): domain Eukaryota; kingdom Metazoa; phylum Mollusca; class Gastropoda; order Stylommatophora; family Arionidae; genus Arion; species Arion vulgaris. The sequence goes on along the minus strand of CM036757.1, from coordinate 62,847,516 downwards.
AATTGTCACCCGTAGTCCAACGTGCTGCGAACACGCTGGGCACGCGGGCATCTAATACACTATATGTACTATACATAGAACTATCTGTAGCGTTCTGGTTAATCCTAGTTGAATTGAAAGATTTCATTTTCATCTTTATCCTTGACCTATGTGTGTTTCATTTTTAATTTCTTTTGTTTATATAGTCCAGATAATTTGGTTCAAAATATATGTACTGTTTGCAAGGCAAAATAGTAGATGTTACTGAGAGAAACAATTCAGAATAAGACAATGCGAGTATAACAAAATGTACTGTTGTTGAGCGGAAAGCAAAAGTATGTTTATCGGAATGTTACTGGATGGATGAGAGAGAGAGAGAGAGAGAGAGGGAATGTTACTCAAAGCAAAAGTACACTTTTACCCGACGTTATGGAGATGAGACAGAATTTCACAATGTTCGGATAGAGAGTACACACAGACAGCTTCAACGTAAAACTGCTCTTTGATGTTTGTGATGTTGTTGAAATCGTCAACTTAACCAATAGATGATCGTCCGATTGACACACTGCGCAGAAGACAACTGTTGCACTGTGTAGAGCTTCTTCTTCTTCTCTTCCACCATTTACTTCTCTATAGAAGTGTTGGGGGTAGTGATTTTGTGTGTGCTTGTTTTAAGGCACTTTGTAAGCTGATATTCATTTTCATAAGACTGCTCTTGATGCCGTCGCTCCATCTTATGCGTGGTCTTCCTCTTGTTTTGTACTCATACTTTTTATGTGTGGCTCTCTGTGTAGAACTAATTATTGATAACTGTATCTTCACTTTTGATTTGTATTTTTTTTTATCCCACATTATTTTCAGACCTTAGGGTACGAGGTGCATGTCACTTCACTTTCTAGCTCCTAGTGTGTGGGATGTAGGAGAGCCTATTCCTCTCATCGTGTATAAAAGGTCGAGTGGGAGATTGAACCCTCAACCATCTTGAGTCTGAGTGTTACGCATTACGCAAATCCGTCCCATTGTATTGGTTACTAGTCATATAAATATAAACTTTCATTATGTGTATTTTAAATGTAGTATGTACTCACATATTGTATTCTTTCTATTCTCTTAATCTATGCTTTATCTTTCAACGTTAAGTTAAGGAGCGACACTTTTAGCACTCTTTTGTCTACGCCTTGAACAAGGAAATGTTTACAGCTGTAGCTATTCCGTCAATCCATTGTTTACGTGAGCCCCTTGGGACCATCTCCACTTTATCTATATGGTAACGCTCTTTGTGGTACGAACTTTAGTGGTGTTCTTGATGTCTGCCCAAACCGTTTGATCCGCTTTTATTAATATAGTTCAACACTTGTATTGTTCCCACTTGTTTTCTGATCTCCTTTCTTCTGATCTGGTCTACTCTTTATATGTTAAATATTCATCGTAGATCTTTCATCTCTGTTGTTTCGATTCTTCTTATCTCTTGCTATCAGTCATATTCCCACATTGTGTGTGCAGAAACCCCTCTGTGCGAACATACATATAAACGTTCATTTCTTTCTATGTAATAGAATTGTTTATTTTCCCGAACTCTGTGTCTGTAAAATTACTCGTTACACAAATGTTTCGTATTTATCTATTCCTCAATAAAACTGCTCGCAATATAGATTTATATATTTATCTCTTAGATTAGTTCCAATGGTTATTGCTCGCAAGAATATTAGTATCTCCAAACACAAACAGTGAATCAGTGATGTTATTTCATATCACAAATAATTCATTAGAAGCGTTTGAATGTCTCCGTATGTAGTCGTCCATATGTTTTTGGGGTTTTTTTAATTCGTCACTCCTGTTGTTCGTTTGCTTGATAAAGGCCTTGTTGGTAGAAACGTTGCTGTATATTGTCATTGTTTTTGTAATTTGTAAAACTACAGTACTTTGTGATTACGTGTTTCGCCAATCAAATAGTTTTACTGCAGTCTCATCTATTTTGTCAGTATTTAATATCAAAACACCAAATCAATCTCGAAAATGATGTATGTGTTCTATTGTTCACATATTGTTTTGTGTATGTGTGTGTTCTCTTGTTCACATATTGTTTTGTGTATGTGTGTGTTCTATTTTTCGCATATTGTTTTGTGTATGTATGTGTGTTCTATTGTTCACATATTGTTTTGTGTATATATGTGTGTTCTATTGTTCGTATATTGTTTTGTGTTTGTGAGTGTGTTCTCTAGTTCACATATTGTTTTGTGTATGTGTGTGTGTTCTATTGTTCTCATATTGTTTTGATTTTTTGTTAAATATAGGATTAAATCTTTAATCCACGTAACGCCTGTTCCAACCTAAGACCGAAACGTATCTGGTTATATCAGGGTGTGTATATACTAACGCACATTAACTATACGAATTAACTCGTTACGGAGAATACAATTTTTCATGCATATTCTTGGTTTGTTATGTAAGGAATTCATCATTATCAGGTGCCCTGTCTACTGGAGTAGGCGATCATTAATCTCCACAAATATGTATCTCTAGTGTTTGCTATCATCTCAGAGGTTGATGCTCTGTCATGTCATGAAGTCAAGCTGTTCACAATTTTCTCTCTCTATCTTCTGTCTCGTCTACCCTCGACTTTACCTGTTGTCACATTCTCTATAAGCTAAGGCACGCACTTTCAACCTACGGACGAACGTTTTTGTTTAGACTATACCAGAGCTAGTTCATAGTTCATAGTTCATAAGTACGGTTCCAACTTCACTGCAACGGGTCACCCCATAATTGCTCCGTTCCTGTGCCAATGAAAATCACACGAAATGCTAACAACTGTGAAATGTTTCCTGTGTGAATTAATTCCAGAATGAAACAGCCGTGTACCGCCACAAAAAGAACCTGCACCGCATAAAATGCATATGGCCGCCGCTAATGTAGCAACACAAAACTGTTCATCACTTGAATTGTAATTCTTGTCAAAGGGGAACATCAATCATGACAAAATCCAGCTTTCTGCACTCGCAATATAACTGCATATAAAAGAGCGTATAGGCCTAGTGGAGTTGTTGGGGTTCTTTATACTTCCTCCATATGTGTTCATCGTTTTAGATATATAATTATAGAATATCTCTATTCATATGTGGGCATCGTCTCCACGTCGCCGATAATCTTCCTTTTAGTAAGTATATTGAACGTTAGTGATTGGACTGGTTCAAGTCTTTTATTCTACCCCAAGCAAATGGTAGACGGGTTTCCGGAGGTGTGTCTGCTGGTGTTTGCTGTTTGTCGAATGTTCCATTAACGCTTGTAGGGGTTTCAGTGTGATAAAACAAGGAGGTATAACGAAAAGGACATATGTTACCGCTATCTTTCGATTTCTTATTTTTCTTTTTTTAATATATTCGTTATGGCATTTGTTCTTCTTTTATTACATTCGTTATAACATTCGTTCTTTTATTACATTCGTTATGACATTTGTTCTTCTTTTATTACATTCGTTATGGCATTTGTTCTTCTTTTATTACATTTGTTATGACATTCGTTCTTCTTTTATTACATTCGTTATGTCATTTGTTCTTCTTTTATTACATTCGTTATGTCATTTGTTCTTCTTTTATTACATTCGTTATGATATTCGTTCTTCTTTTATTACATTCGTTATAACATTCGTTCTACTTCTATGATATCTTCTTCTGTGCTTCTTCTACGATATCTTCTTCATCTACTCTGATATCTAATATTTGTCGACTGATTTACCTGTCCTGAAATGGACTTTCCTATGACTTTACGTCATATCTAAAAATAGGCACAGAGTGTGCTTGGGGTAGAATAACAGACTAGAACCATTGGACTACTTGCAACATATCACCATTAGTCATTTAAGAAATCTGTAAGAATATTTGCATTGATCAAGAAGGGTCTAAAGCCGAACGATTGACTTCAGTGCATCGGTTTTTCCCTCATGCTTCTGCCCATGTCGGCAGAAATCACACACCACGAACTCCATAACTCCATCAACAATCTTCGGTATCTCATGAAAGAATTATACCTGTGATTCGGGCCGGATTTGAACCCAAAATTTTCAGAACGATTTGCAAACGTCTTAATTTCTTCGCCATTTAGACGCCCACGGTAAAATATCTTCGACACAAACTCCAGATATTTCATGTTGCAAGATTAAATCCATTAGTTATGTCATTTTCCATTATGTTTACTTTTTAAATATAGAAGGCGGTGAGAGCGAGAGAGATAGAGAAAGAGAGAAAGAGCGAGAATAGAAAACTCCTGCTTCTCTATTGACACGATTCAGTAAAATAAAACAACAAATATGGCCTCTATTTTCCAAGTGAATTTCTCGATCACACGAATTTTTCGAATTATATGAAATAGACTTTTTTTCCTTACAGAATTAGACCCATATCATGAACTTAAAGTAACCGAAAAGAAAAGTCCTGCTTCCAAGAAGAGTATAGTGTACTGGCTGCTAAGTTACATCAAAACAGTAACAGTGAATAAATAATGAGCAGGACCTTTTAATTGAATTTACACGAGCCAAGTAGAGCAGCGGTCGGTCGCCTCTCTCCGCATGATTCTGTATTTGGTTTTAGATGTTTCTTTCTCTTATTTCATTATCTATTTTTTCTCCCTCACGATGGTTCTTGTTGAAATATTTCAGTGCAATATTATAGTTGTCTAAAAAATCACATATTGCTCAGTGTATTTACTTGCCTCTTACTATCAGCTCTTCAATTCCAGGAATCGACGTTGTTTCTACCGTGAGCAAAGTGAGAAATAATGATTTTTTCTAGCGCACTGTGTCATCAGTAGGACATTAGGAAGCACGTCCTGGCTCACTTGTCTTTGGATGGTGAGACTTTCAGCAGTATTCACATATCTGTTCGTTTAACTTTGGATAGTGAAGCTATCAGCAGTATTCACATCTCTTTTTGTGTTTCGATGGTGAGGTTATCAATGAGATTCACATACTTGTTCTTTAATCCTTGTATGGTGAGGCTATCAATGAGATTCACCTACCTGTTCTTTAATCCTTGTATGGCGAGGCTATCAAGGAGATTTCCATACATGTTCTTTAATCCTTGTATGGTGAGGCTATCAATGAGATTCACCTACATGTTCTTTAATCCTTGTATGGCGAGGCTATCAATTAGATTCACCTACCTGTTCTTTAATCCTTGTATGGCGAGTCTATCAATGAGATTCACCTACATGTTCTTTAATCCTTGTATGGCGAGGCTATCAATGAGATTTACCTACTTGTTCTTTAATCCTTGTATGGCGAGTCTATCAATGAGATTCACCTACATGTTCTTTAATCCTTGTATGGTGAGGCTATCAATGAGATTTACCTACATGTTCTTTAATCCTTGTATGGCGAGCCTATCAATGAGATTCACCTACCTGTTCTTTAATCCTTGTATGGCGAGGCTATCAAGGAGATTCACCTACATGTTCTTTAATCCTTGTATGGTGAGGCTATCATGAGATTTCCATACATGTTCTTTAATCCTTGTATGGTGAGGCTATCAATGAGATTCACCTACATGTTCTTTAATCCTGTATGGCGAGGCTATCAATGAGATTTACATATTTCTGTTTATCCTTGGATGGTATTGTCGATATAAATGAAGACTGCAGTAAAACTATGTAACAATGACGAAACACGTAAACACAAAGTATTGTAGTTTATAAAATACAAAACATTGAAATATCAGCAACGTTTCGACCAAAAGACCTTTATCAAGTAAAGGATACAATAGAAGTAAAGAATTTCACATCACTCATTTTTATATTTATTTCGTTATTCGTTTTAGTCACAGATTTTTATTTTAGTGACGTTAGATATTTATTGTTGTACTCTATATGTAGTCTGATGTGAAAAAAAGTGATATTCTTCATTTCTATTGTATCCTTTGCTTGATACAGACCTTTTGATCGAAACGTTGCTGTGTATTGCCATTGTTTTTGTTCTTATATAAAACTACAGCACTTTGAATTGACATGTTTCGCTTGTTCTTGCATGGTGAGGCTATTAATACGATTCACATCTCTAGTTTATGATACTCATCTCCCTTGCCACACACGTTTCTCGATGATAACCTTTAACTTCACGCCACATAATGATAGTCTTACACACATACTTTATGAATTAATATGCCCCTTTAGCTATATGCAATGTAAATACAGGTCTCTTCCTGGAAGCAGCCGAAATTAAACTGTTGCACACTTGATATAGAAATGATGGAATCGGTCAGAAGATATAGCAGGAAATGAAAGGAACGCTTAGATCAATATAGTTGTCTTGAATATACGAGAATTATAATTTTGTGCTTGAAAATTTAAGTGTAGAATGTATGAGATAGTCCATAGAGAAACGTGTATAAACTGAATGAATTGTTCATAGAGAAACGTGTATAAACTGAATGAATTGTTCATAGTGAAACATGTATAAACTGAATGAATTGTTCATAGTGAAACGTGTATAAACTGAATGAATTGTTCATAGTGAAACATGTATAAACTGAATGAGTTATCCATAGTGAAACGTGTATAAACTGAATGAATTGTTCATAGTGAAACGTGTATAAACTGAATGAATTGTTCATAGAGAAACGTGTATAAACTGAATGAATTGTCCATAGTGAAATGTGTATAAACTGAATGAATTATTCATAGAGAAACGTGTATAAACTGAATGAATTGTTCATAGAGAAACATGTATAAACTGAATGAATTGTTCATAGAGAAACATGTATAAACTGAATGAATTGTTCATAGAGAAACGTGTATAAACTGAATGAATTGTTCATAGAGAAACATATATAAACTGAATGAATTGTTCATAGAGAAACGTGTATAAACTGAATGAATTGTTCATAGAGAAACGTGTATAAACTGAATGAATTGTTCATAGAAAACTTGTGTGAACTAAATGAGTAGCAGAAAGTGAAACTTGTATGAACTGAATAAGATAATACAAGGTGAAACTTGTATGAACTGAATAAGATAATACATGGTGAAACTTGTATGAAGTGATAGAATAATCTTGCTATTAAAAAGTTGTTTATATTATCCTATTCATGTTTCATTTGATGACGTTGATGATGATATGTGAGTCAGAGATGTGCTTAACGTTGATGATGATATGTGAGTCAGAGATGTGCTTAACGTTGATGATGATATGTGAGTCAGAGATGTGCTTAACGATGATGATGATATGTGAGTCAGAGATGTGCTTAACGATGATGATGATATGTGAGTCAGAGATGTGCTTAACGTTGATGATGATATGTGAGTCAGAGATGTGCTTAACGATGATGATGATATGTGAGTCAGAGATGTGCTTAACGATGATGATGATATGTGAGTCAGAGATGTGCTTAACGTTGATGATGATATGTGAGTCAGAGATGTGCTTAACGTTGATGATGATATGTGAGTCAGAGATGTGCTTAACGTTGATGATGATATGTGAGTCAGAGATGTGCTTAACGAAGTGGTGTAAGGTCACACAGATACATACGAACATTTCTTATCACGCAGATACATATGTAGATAATGCAGATAATAGTCACACATATACAGATCATGTAAACGCTGAGTGACATAGACACATATACAGATCATGTAAACGCTGAGTGACATAGACACATATACAGATCATGTCAACGCTGGGTGACATAGACACATATACAGATCATGTCAACGCTGGATGACATAGACACATATACAGATCATGTCAACGCTGGGTGACATAGACACATATACAGATCATGTAAACGCTGGATGACATAGACACATATACAGATCATGTCAACGCTGAGTGACATAGACACATATACAGATCATGTAAACGCTGAGTGACATAGACACATATACAGATCATGTCAACGCTGGGTGACATAGACACATATACAGATCATGTAAACGCTGAGTGACATAGACACATATACAGATCATGTCAACGCTGGGGGTGACATAGACACATATACAGATCATGTCAACGCTGGGGGTGACATAGACACATATACAGATCATGTCAACGCTGGGTGACATAGACACATATACAGATCATGTAAACGCTGGGGGTGACATAGACACATATACAGATCATGTCAACGATGGGGGTGACATAGACACATATACAGATCATGTCAACGCTGGGTGACATAGACACATATACAGATCATGTAAACGCTGGGGGTGACATAGACACATATACAGATCATGTCAACGATGGGGGTGACATAGACACATATACAGATCATGTCAACGCTGGGTGACATAGACACATATACAGATCATGTAAACGCTGGGGGTGACATAGACACATATACAGATCATGTCAACGATGGGGGTGACATAGACACATATACAGATCATGTCAACGCTGGATGACATAGACACATATACAGACCATGTAAACGCTGGGTGACATAGACACATATCTTGGGGGTATCTGTGGCTACGTGGTTAAGCCCTTTGCCTTTTGAGTCGAAGGTCGGGGGTTCGAATCCGGACCACGTCGTTCTGTTCACAAGTGCAGTTTTTCCAGAGACCCTAGGATTGTTACTGGGGCTACGGAGTTCGTGCTTTGTGCAATACTTTTTCTGCAGATGGCGTGCCATTTTTGCGGAGAGGGGCCGAACCATATGGGGCAAAACCCGGTGCAATGAAGTCAATCCTTTGGCTTCGGCTTTAAAACTTTTCTAGACACATATCTAGCGTATACTAGATCATGGCAACACATACACATACATACATACATACATATACAGCAGATGACCATATACATACTATATCATACAGATGACTACCACACAGACACAATATCATTCATAGTTAGTCTTTCCTCTTGGGCCTGTGGGCGCATAGGGCAGAGGTCATAGCTCTCCATGTCTCGCGGTTCGTTGCTATCTGTTTTAGGTCTTTAATGTTTACTAGGCCCATCGTTGAGCCTTCTCTGGTGATGGTTCTACGCAGAGTCTCTCTTGGTCTTCCTCGTTTTCTTTTCCCTCTGGTGTCCATATGAGGGATTGGTAAGGAGTCTTCTCTCATCCATTCTAAGTGTGTGGCCGATGTAGTTCCAGCGGCGCTTTCTTATAAAATTTGATACATTTTCTTGCTTGGTCTCTTGTCATTTGTGTATTGGGTCTGCAATCTGACCATTTGAGGTTCAGTATTCTTCTAAGACATTTATTCTCAAAGTTATCTAATTTTCTTTCTAGAGCTTTTGTTGCTTTCCAACTCTCGCATCCATAACTAGTCATCATTCATATCACAACCATATATACATATATATCATACAGATAATTATATATATATATGACATACAAACAACCTATGAAGATGTCAAGTCACATAGATATAACTATACATTTGTAACAGATGTCAAAACCTACTGTGTTATGTTAATGGGAACTTCAGCTTTCCGAGCATTTAAGGTTCATTTCTTCAGATATGACCCACCTCTATCCATCTGTTCTCAGCCTTCTCTTCCTAATTATATATTTCTAGTATTTCTAGGTTTAAATCAATGTTATCTCCATCATTTTATTGCTCTGCCTCATAGGCTCTTTCCTTTCATATGCTCTTCCCTTTCATATGCTATTCCCTTTCATAGGTTTTTCCCTTTCATAGGCTCTTCCCATCATATGCTCTTCCCTTTCATATGTTCTTCCTTTTCAAATGCATACTTGTAATTGTAGGCTCTCTGTTCTACGCAATTCTTTCATTATTTCTCTAAATTTCCTGTCACCGTTTTCAGATCTTAGGGTATGAGGTCTCTCCACTTCACATTTTGGACCCTAGTGTACAGGAAGTAGGATGGTCAATTCATTTCCTCATGCGTAGAATTGAACACTCAACCGTCTTGTGTTCGAGTCGATAGGGAAAAGCTAATCTATCCATTCTTTCATTATGTCCTAACCAGTTATAATATTTAAAAAAAAAGTGAATTGCATATCCTTTACAGGGCTTTACGCTTTTTAACGCTGTTTGTGATTTTTCTAGGCATTATTACGTTCCGTAGTTTGCTATTGCTATCTGAACGGGTGGTGCCATCGTCCTTTGTAAAAATCCACGTGAAACAATTTGCAACCAAATTGTCCGCGGCGTGATTCGAACTCAGAACGTCGGGATTAATCGACCGAGTCACTATCCAAAGCCACAGACACCACAGTTATAATATTACCTACTTTATATACTACTATCATGTTAATGTATTAGTTCCAGTGATATTCGATCACTATATTGATTATTGATTCCATTTTGTAACATTGAATGTCCAGCATTTCAAGACTGAGTAACAGAGAAAGAGACATCCTTTTTTAAATCGCTATTTCCTCCGACATTAGGAACTAATTCACTGTCTACTCCAGCAAGCGATCTATATATCGACCACAAACTCTGAAGATCAATTCCTATCACTTTAGTTTTTTTTTCAGCTTTTATTTTGGTGTGATTTATAGTTACTGCTATTGCAAATCCACTAGTGGTATCCATTAACTTCTACATCTTCTTCTTGCGTTTGTCCCGTTATGAATTCAAGCGTAGTCAAAGCGCCTTGTGTGGCGTTACTGAATGATTTTTTGCGTACTTATCATCGTGGTCAACCACTAGTGACAACTGTTATAAGAAGAGAAGATGGAGATATGTTGGGCACACCTTGAGGAGAAATGTCTGGTCAACTACTAGTGACAACTGTTATAAGAAAGAGAAGATGGAGATATGTTGGGCACACCTTGAGGAGAAATGTCTGGTCAACTACTAGTGACAACTGTTATAAGAAAGAGAAGATGGAGATATGTTGGGCACACCTTGAGGAGAAATGTCTGGTCAACTACTAGTGACAACTGTTATAAGAAAGAGAAGATGGAGATATGTTGGGCACACCTTGAGGAGAAATATCTGGTCAACTACTAGTGACAACTGTTATAAGAAAGAGAAGATGGAGATATGTTGGGCACACCTTGAGGAGAAATGTCTGGTCAACTACTAGTGACAACTGTTATAAGAAAGAGAAGATGGAGATATGTTGGGCACACCTTGAGGAGAAATGTCTGGTCAACTACTAGTGGCAACTGTTATAAGAAAGAGAAGATGGAGATATGTTGGGCACACCTTGAGGAGACATGTCTGGTCAACTACTAGTGACAACTGTTATAAGAAAGAGAAGATGGAGATATGTTGGGCACACCTTGAGGAGAAATGTCTGGTCAACTACTAGTGGCAACTGTTATAAGAAAGAGAAGATGGAGATATGTTGGGCACACCTTGAGGAGAAATGTCTGGTCAACTACTAGTGACAACTGTTATAAGAAAGAGAAGATGGAGATATGTTGGGCACACCTTGAGGAGAAATGTCTGGTCAACTACTAGTGGCAACTGTTATAAGAAAGAGAAGATGGAGATATGTTGGGCACACCTTGAGGAGAAATGTCTGGTCAACCACTAGTGACAACTGTTATAAGAAAGAGAAGATGGAGATATGTTGGGCACACCTTGAGGAGAAATGTCTGGTCAACTACTAGTGACAACTGTTATAAGAAAGAGAAGATGGAGATATGTTGGGCACACCTTGAGGAGAAATGTCTGGTCAACCACTAGTGACAACTGTTATAAGAAAGAGAAGATGGAGATATGTTGGGCACACCTTGAGGAGAAAGGATCAACGAATATCAAAACAGGCATTGAAGTGGGATGCAACGGCTTCAAGAAAGAGAGTTCGACCTAAAGAGACCCTGAAACGAACTTTGCTGAGAGAGGCAGGAAATATCGGTCTCAGTTCCATGGAGGAGATTGAGCGAGTTGCCCAGGATAGAGCAGTATGGAGAAATTACTTGCAAGCCCTATGTAACGTATAACGGTACGAGAGGAATTATTATTATTATAATCATCGTTGTCCATATTTATGTGCTCTAAGGTTTGATGTTTGGTATCCCTTATGTCTTGTAGTCTTTGATATGTTTGAATGATAACTTAAGAACTGTATTAACTGTGATAAGAGTAAACTATTTGGTGTCACATTATATATGTATGCTTGATGTCACGTGCAAATACCTCGTATGTCAAACTATAACGAAGTTCGGCCTAATTTCAATAGACTGATAGATACCAAAAATGATATTTATATTAGTGTGTTTTGTATGTCTGTGGCTTAGGGAATAGTGACTCGGTCTATTAACCCCGACGTTCTGAGTTTGAATCAAACTGCGGAAAGCATTGTTGCAAATTGTTTCGCGTGGATGTTTACAAAAGAACCCGTTAAGAAAGCAGTGGTAAACTACTGAACGTAATAATACATAGAAACAATCACAAACAGCGTTAAAAAGCTGGAGTTGATTCGCAAAGTCCTGCAGAAAGGATATGCAATTAACTTTTTGTTACATGTGGGTAGTCCCGTGATGAAATTCTCCCAGTTGAAGTGAAATGTTTGTATAACCCATCGTCAATAGGATAACGCTGAAAACAGTGACATTTAAAATTGGCCATCTTGATGTTTATGACGTCATTTATCCTATGCCGTTGTTGACATAAAAACTACAGAACTATAGTCTGTCCATTAATTCGTGAGCACGTTTGAAATTGATTTTCTCGAAAACTACCTGTTGGATCTCAGTGATTTTTGCATGCAGCCTTAGAATATCCATGACGCTAAAATAAAGCTAACCAGTAGTCCATAGATGCTACGGATTTTGCACATCGGCGAATTCCTTTGATCTTTTATGACAATTGCAAATACGGGGCTCAAATTTTAGATTTTACAGTAATCCCTAGAATTTGTCCATGTCAATTCTATTCATAGGTGTATCTCCATATTAACTTGATAGGTCAAGTAATTAATTGTGTTGCCCTTTATGTGCAATCGTGAACTTGGATACAATATGCAACAGTTAGTCCTCCCCTTCGGTCACCATTAGACCCCAGGGTGTCTTAACTTCACCACAAATTGTATGATGGTAGACGCATTTGGATATGGAAATGTATACGTTGCTATTTCTCAGTCTGTAATCAAAATATGATTTGTATCATCCCGAATCTGACGATTCCATGAGGTTGATAATTTTTACTGGCTGAAAAAATTGTAATCCATCTCGGTGACAGTACTGTCTTCCTCTCGGAGCACATGTTCAACACACTTCTTCCAGAACTGCATGTCTATCATTGAGAGGGACTCACGTGTCAGAACTTCAACATCACATATTTTAAACGTCCTGTTCTATTCGGCAACTTGCCCTTTTACTTTAGCCCAGACAAGCTCTATCGGATTGAGGTGAGCATGATATGGAGGTAGTCGCAAAGACGTGTGGCCGTATTCCGCAATGATTTTGTCAATATGAAACACCTTTGTCTTATTTGTCATCCTCACCAGGTGCAACAACTCGGGTTTCAAATATGTATCATCGAAGCTGACATTTTCCTTAGCAAGCCAAGTCCTAATTTGATCTTTTGTATTTGATGCAGTTGGTACTTTGTCTTCCGCTGATACTGCGTTGTGATAGGATGCATTATCCATTACCAAGCATGATGGTCTGTTTAGAATTGGAAGTAGATCTTTCTCCATCCAGTGCCTGAAAATATGTCCATTCATTTCTGTGTGGTAGTCCCTACCGTCGGTACTTTTGATTGGAAAATAAGTCCAGCGTCATGGACAAGACCTTCTTCACTGCTTCCTGCATGTGTTAGTATAATACGCTGGCCTTTGCTGCTTGGTATTTTTCTTTTCTGTTCACCGTCTACTGATTGCCATTCTTTAGCATTGGTGTGGTGAGCATTGACCAAGGATTCGTCCAAATATACAATATCATAGCCTTGCCTCCGCGGCTCACGGATCTGCCTCAGGTATTTACTTGGGCAGCAATTAAATGTGGTTTTTCACAAATAATATTCCTTCCGCCTATAGTTTTTCTGAAGGTGAAGCCGGCGGCTGTTACAATTTTCCATAGAGTACTTTTAGAAATGTCTATGCTGCAATCTGATTGCAGTTTTAATTTCAGTTTCTTGAGAGTAACAAGTTGATTTGTCGCAAACATTTTCAAGAGCTCCCGTCTTATGACATCTATGTTAAAGTCGTCAATTGTTCTTTTCCTTCCTTGCTTGACATTAGTGCACTTTGTGTCCTGTTTAATCCATCGGAAAAAGGATTCTCTATTCAGACCAAGCGCCAGTTGCGTTCGTTTCTCAGGGTTATGAATATCGCAATATAGATGACCTCTCTTAGATTCCCTACGGAAGTGTTGGTATAGTAAAACTGTAACCTTCTGCATTGTTATAAATGTGCACTTCAGACTCATTATGAATGTGATATCAATGTCAGTTTTGATAAGCCAACAAATATAATACAATAGCTTCATACAAATAGCGAGATACACCTATAACTATACAACGGTATCCCAATTATAACGTCATATGCTTTCCGCGTTCAAAGTCGACTGGGTTCGGTGCACGGAATTCCCGTGAAATTGTTGTTTACTCACGATATTTCAATGTTACCATAATGTATTTTTAGAACAACGCGTCTGTGTACCGTAGATCTGTTACTATTGTGTACAATCTGGTGAGGTTGAGTTTAATATAACCTGAAGAAGAAATATTTCAAACTACATCACATTTTCTTGGAAAAAAATATTTCTCTAGCGTCATGGATATTCTAAGGCTGCTTGCAAAAATCACTGAGATCCAACAGGTAGTTTTCGAGAAAATCAATTTCAAACGTGCTCACGAATTAATGGACAGACTATAACTCAGTATTCACTCTATGCCCCATTGTATGAACACAGGTTCAGTACTTTTGTATGTAGAAAATCAGAGAATCTCTGTGGGGAAGTCGTCGTGTCGTTTATTTCACATATTCGTTTTTTTCCTAGGGTTGTTGATGGAGCTACGGAGTTCGTGTTTTGTGCAACACTTTCGGCAGGTGGTTTGCAATTTCTGCCGAAGAAGGGGCGGATCTATATGGGGAAGCCTAGTGCAATGAAGTCAATCCACCGCCTTTAAAGCCGTTTTTGACATGAAGTTATTTGTTGTTTACCAATACTTTAGTTATGCCTACCCATAGTTGCTTAGTCTCCTCCAGCTGATATGTTAAATGTATTCTTGATCATAAATAATCATTACTGGAATTGTTTGTTAGCTTTATTTGACCATGTAGGTATTCGGTCATACTTGTGCAACATTTCATTATATATGTCCATGTTCCGGTCAATAACTATCGTTTCCTCGTTCAACAGGTAGTCAATAAGAATATCAGTATTTTATTCTTACCCATTCCTCAACACATTTGACTATATGTGTTTATAATGCCTGGCTGTATGCTCATTGTTGTTGAAACTTGTATGTCCAGGGAGTTAGATCCACGTCACCCATGTGTTACCGGGCCTCGCAAGGGGAACAAAGAATAGTAACACTACGGAATACAGGGCATGTCATAAGAGGCGACTGGGGTAGGGACCTAGGTAAGCTACCCTAATAAATAAATAGCGTTGCAGAAATCAGAAGTGCTGGCCTAATTGTAGGCGCATAATTGGCACAACGTATAATCGCTCTTAGGCTCAGATCACATACAAATAGTAGCTAACAAGTAGTCGATATGGAACGTTGGAAGAAAAAGAAGAGATTCACGTAAATCGGTTTACATAGATACAGCCCACTGTGAGCTTAATTCTGACATAGATACAGCCCACTGTGAGCTTAATTCTGACATAGATACAGCCCACTGTGAGCTTAATTCTGACAAAGATACAGCCCACTGTGAGCTTAATTATGACATAGATACAGCCCACTGTGAGCTTAATTCTGGCATAGATACAGCCCACTGTGAGCTTAATTCTGACAAAGATACAGCCCACTGTGAGCTTAATTCTGACATAGATACAGCCCACTGTGAGCTGAATTCTGACATAGATACAACCCACTGTGAGCTTAATTCTGACATAGATACAGCCCACTGTGAGCTTAATTCTGACATAGATACAGCCCACTGTGAGCTTAATTCTGACATAGATACAGCCCACTGTGAGCTTAATTCTGACAAAGATACAACCCACTGTGAGCTTAATTCTGACATAGATACAGCCCACTGTGAGCTTAATTCTGACAAAGATACAGCCCACTGTGAGCTTAATTCTGACATAGATACAGCCCACTGTAAGCTTAATTCTGACATAGATACAACCCACTGTGAGCTTAATTCTGACATAGATACAGCCCACTGTGAGCTTAATTCTGACAAAGATACAGCCCACTGTGAGCTTAATTCTGACATAGATACAGCCCACTGTGAGCTTAATTCTGATATAGATACAGCCCACTGTGAGCTTAATTCTGACAAAGTACGCGAAACGACATGAACTCTGAAAATGAAGATATATTATGCACATTACCCATTGTAAAAAAAGATAAACATTCACAGTGGCAACGTATGGGTGGGAAACATTTAACAATGCATAACAAAGTGTCACAGAAGAGTCCACCATGGTCAAAGAAAAGAATACATAGATCTCGCCAGAATGACACAATATCAAAGAAAAAAGGCTGATACAAATAGTGTAATAGTATTGGACAGAGAACTGTTACATGCCATTAAATGATCTGACAATTTGCTCACAGATGAGGACACAAAAATAGATGTTGAATCTATCCAGCGATTTAAACAGTTTGCAGTTAACCGTTGTACAAGTAGAACTGGATGCCTGAGGGATAGAGCAGAGCCAACTATAAACTACTGGGCCTTCGGGCTCAGGTAAGAATTATGGGAAATCAGACCCCAACTACACCACGGGACCTCGCATTCCAGTATTAGTGTATATAGACGAATTCATTTTAAAATTAACACAAAATGCTAACGCGAAGTCATATTATGCAACAAGTTAAGTTTAACAATAAGTAATATCAATATTTTATGACGGAAGAAGCTCAATCTGCCGTATGCAGTTATATTGCGAGTGCAGAAAGCTGGATCTTCGACACGAATTGCTATTCAAGTGATGAACAGTTTTGCTTGCTACATTCGCTACGGCCATATGAATTTTATGCGGTGCAGGTTGCTTTTTGTGGCGGTACGCGGCTGTTTCATTCTGGAATTAGTTCACACAGGAAACTTTTCACAGGTGTTAGCATTTCGTGTGATATTCATTGGCACAGGAACGGAGCAATTATGGGGTAACCCGTTGCAGTGAAATTGGAACCGTTCTTATGAACTATGAATATCAATATTATAAATATTTTTCTCCAATAAATAACCATAGACTCACAGAATTGAGTAAAATTGCAAAACAATCGTGCAGTGTTCTATCATCTGTAATTTCCAGATCCCTTTTCTTATCTAGGTCAGGGAATACCCGGCCAGTTGTCTGGCATGTGCTAGAGCCTGGCTGTGGATAGAGTGAGGAGTGTGTTTAATCAACGAACCACTGGAACCGTCAGTAGGCATACTCTTCGATATCTGTTGGGGAGACTGAAAACATATTGGTCCGCCCGGAGTGCAATAATGTCAGTTTAGTAACCAATAACCACTCACTGATGAGAATAGTAATGAACACAAGTTGATGTATTTTAGAGTTATTAAAAAGACATGTATTTTAGAGTTATAAAAAAACATGTATTTTATACTTATCAAAAGACATGAAAAGTTGGAGAAGACCGTTATCGAAGGAGGCATCTTGGCAAAGAAGAAGAGGAAGACCACGGAGAACATGGATTCAGAATGTAAATGATGATCTGTGCATGACGGCAAACAAAGTCAAGAGATCTGCCCTATGAGAGAGAGAATCTCTGAAGGCTTGTTAGTGTGACAAAGTGCTGCTCAGCGCACGCTATTGGATGAAACGAGGTAGATTTCATGATGGTAGATTGGATAGGAATGAAATGGATTTGTTTATATCTGAAAACGTACTATGGGCTGTAGTTTTGCAGCCTGCTCTTTAAGTCTCCAACTGCCATTGGTTATTGCTTGTACACAACTTAAACATTGGGTCTACTTGTTATCGTTCGTCTCCTTTGTTTTAAAATTAAACGCTGGATCTCACCATATAGGCACCGACAAAGGAACAAAAAAGGAAAATTACCACCTGGGAAATTAGATGATTGAGGAAAGCAGTAAATACAACAAGAAGAGATCATATTCGAAATGAGGAATTTAGCAGATTAGTCGGAACAACACCTGCTATTAGATTCATTGATAAACTGACTCAAATGATTTGGCCACTTAGTGAGAATGAACCGAAATCCACCAGTTGCAAGGCCTACAACCTGAAAATGGAATCATCAAGAGGAAGGGGCAGACCAACAAACGTTGTGTTGATGGAGTTACAGACATCTTAAAACTCAACAATAACACAGCATATCAAGCGACCGAGCGTGCACTACCTTGGAATCAGTTAAACCTACTACGCTTAACGGAGGAGAAAAAAACGCAGAGAAGGACAAAAGAAAAAAGAAAATATCTCACCAAACTGAGATTCCAGATCATTGAAACATGGCGTATTTAGTTAGTCATTGATCTCGTACCAAGTACTTATCAACTTGAGGGGATTACCGTCAAACATCAATGTCACAAAGACACTCCATTGATAATCCAGACTGTAACCAAAATAACTCTTGCATCATTATTGTGTACTTTTTTTCTATTGGATATCAAGAGTTTCCCCGGCAATTAGCGATGACGCCAGGAACTAAAATAGCTGAACTAGTTAAAGCAGTGGGTCTCAACCTGGGAGGACTTCCAACGAAAGTGCTAGACAGTATCGAGGGAGGCGTGTAACATGAACATTTAGTGGAATTCGTGTTTAAATAACGTTTTGTACGAACTTATTTTTCAAGTCCGTTTTTTACTTAAAATGTAAAATTAAAAATTACTTAAACAAAACAGAATAATCATTGATTTTGACTTATGTTTACATTTTTCTCAGATCTTCTTTAAAAAAGATTCGTTATTTTTAATGTTTACATTTCTCTGTGTCAATGTTATTATGTTTTGTAGACATTGCTGTTATAACGCTCAGAGTGTTTGATAAACGCAATTTTTTCCGCTGGCTTTTTCGAAATAACGGTTATTTCTGAGTGGAAATTAGGATAAACGTTGGAGGGGCGGGGGGAGTCTTGTCTCATCTTTAATGGATGCGCCAGCTAAAAATGGTTGAGAATGACTGATTTAAATAAAATGATTTGTTGGCAGGACATTAAATACTTTTTTTGTCTACCAAGTCTACAATTAAATATGTTATTCATCATTATCATCAAGTAGCTTGTCCCTTCCTGAACTTGGCTCCCATGACAGCATTCCTGAAAAACACTTTGTTCTGTGCAAGTTGGCCGGCTCAGCAGCAGTCATTCTCAGATCGTCAATGACATCCTCACCCATCGTCTTCTAGGTCTTCCTCTCGTTCTTCTTCCAGGCACTATTCCTTCCAAAATTAATTTCTCCAAGCACTCATTACGTTTGATGTGTCCGAAATATTTAATTTTCCTTGTTTTTATGCTTTGTAATAACCAACTCTCTTTAATATCGAGCTGTTGCAGAACGGAAGCGTTTGTTCTAATATGTTATTACAATCATTATTTGAAAGTAGTGAATGATTACGCGACGGGCGGCAAATAGTCATTAATGTGTTGTTTCATACATCGTCACAGCTAGTCATTAATGTGTTGTTTCATACATCGTCACAGCTAGTCATTAATGTGTTGTTTCATACTTCGTCACAACTAGTCATTAATGTATTGCTTCATACTTCGTCACAGCTAGTCATTAATGTATTGCTTCATACTTCGTCACAGCTAGTCATTAATGTATTGCTTCATACTTCGTCACAGCTAGTCATTAATGTGTTGTTTCATACTTCGTCACAACTAGTCATTAATGTATTGCTTCATACTTCGTCACAACTAGTCATTAATGTGTTGTTTCATACTTCGTCACAACTAGTCATTAATGTATTGCTTCATACTTCGTCACAACTAGTCATTAATGTATTGCTTCATACTTCGTCACAGCTAGTCATTAATGTATTGCTTCATATTTGTCAAGCTAGTCATTAATATTCTGCTTATACTTAGTACAAATAGTCATTAATGTGTTGTTTCATACTTCTTCACAGCTAGTCATTAATGTGTTGTTTCATACTTCGTCACAACTAGTCATTAATGTATTGCTTCATACTTCGTCACAACTAGTCATTAATGTATTGCTTCATACTTCGTCACAGCTAGTCATTAATATTCTGCTTCATACTTCGTCACAGCTAGTCATTAATATTCTGCTTCATACTTAGTTACAAATAGTCATT